>JAHBCN010003024.1:0-81399 GCA_019359885.1 Listronotus oregonensis | reverse complement strand
TCTTTGTTGGGGCATAACTTCCAAAGAAAAAAGAGTATAAAATTTAAATTTATTATACGTAGAATGCTTAAAAAGGGTACACAATTCGTAGTTTTTAACTGACATCTCTTTAAAAGGACTAAGTGGGGTAAAGGTTGATATTTTATTTTTGCTTTTAATACTTTTTTTTATTATTTTTTACAATCAAAATAGGTATTATTTAAAAGAGCCTACAGAGGAGGTTAAGGAAAAAATTCCAATATATTAGGTTGTGTGTTATCCTCAAGATGTTTGGGGTCAAGAAATATAATAAACATCATATTTTTTTAATTTATTCCCTTTTTTTAATTCGGAGACAGTAAAGAAAGTGGGATGTTGCTCCTTTTTGACATTTTTGTGTTTAGTCAAATTTTATCTAAAGGAATTTTGCTTAAGAATCAATCTTTTATTAGCAAGGCAAGTTTTGGAAAAAGTACTTTTTAATTTATTTTTTTCTGCAGTTTTTATGAGGAGTAAAATTATATTCTTAAATAATCCAAACAAGGAGTTAAGTAACTTGTTTTAAATAAAGTTACGCACGCACCAATTACGCCTGTGTATAACTATGGTCTTGCAGTTTAGCGTTGTTACTTTGAAATTGTAAAACAGTTACAGAATTGTGATTAAAGTCCCAGTTACTTTAATTTAATTTTTTTACAAGGTTTACTGCACTTAATTAGACACAATTAAAGAGTTGCCAAAGCACGAAGTTGGCTTCATTAAGCATAAATATGCATACAAGCCGAAGAAAAATATTTCGAGCATGTGATAAAATGCCTGGAGGTAGATAGGTACTCTATTTTTAATTAATAATATAATAGATAAAACTCTGGATACCTAACCGGTCCACGCAGCAAGGCGAACACTGCCGTTCTCGAACCAATGAGATTGGTCGAACCAGGTTTAAATGGATATATTAAACATTAAGCCGAAAAAAAATTGTTTAATTGACTGTTGTCTTTTACGAACTACTTTTGAACTATAAATTTATATTTCAGACACGAAAAAGTTTTTTATTAGTTTTAAATACTTATTTATCTAACAAGTGTGAAAAGTGATTCTTTTCGTACGTGACAGCAGCTGCACGACAGCACAAAGCGGAGAGCAAAAAATAACCAGAATTTAAAGTATTAAGTTTTATTCTTTATTTAATATCAAATAGCAAAAATCAACAAGATGTATATTATTAGAATCTGCAGGCGACCTTGTTACAGAAGAGCTGCCCTACTATGGAGAGAGGCAGTGCAGTATCTACGGAAAAATCCAAAATTAACTTTTTTGTATCTTTGCATACCTTGTTTTAAACCTACTTACACATTAAAAAAGCAGTATATTTATGTCTAAACGGAAATAAAATCAGAAATTACTTACTGTCATTACGAAATTTTGACACAATTTAAATATCAATGGTTAAATTCAGTATTTTCATTCCATTCTGCAGTAATTTCGTTTTTAAATTGTACTCGCGTTTACTAGACTTTTTTTTTGTAAATAAGGATGGCAATAAATACAAAAAGTTTTTGCTGTTTTCCTACAAACCTGAAAGTTTGCACATACTGCTTTTTCCCATAGTTGGCAGAGTTAGTGCCGACACTTGCTTCTGACATTTCATTAAGCCTTCTGTAGAAGTGCTACTGCTTGTCAAAGTAAGGCTTTTATGAGTTAAAAATATAAGTTGTATCATTTCAGGATTTTCTTGGAAGTATTTTTTATATTTTCTAAAAACTTAGATCAGCCACAGATGTAGACTTTCACCCGACGCGGCAAAATCACATCGTGTCTCTTGATGATGGAAATTCTGGCACCAGAATCTGTCAATATTATGGTAGAAGACTGGCATTGACTTCGATACATTGAATGATACATACTCATAGTTTATACTGTATAAAAAAAGACGATGTCGAGTGGTTGGTGGACGAATAAATACACATATTTTAGGTACTGGACTAAATACTGTCCATTTGACGATTCTTCTGATATCAGAATCTCTCTGCTGTGTTTTGGTATTTTATAGCGTTAATTGAATTCAGTGGGTAGAAACACCAGCCTTGCGGTTTTCGCTGCTTTAAAAATATTATCTAAAAACTGTTTATCTTCGTATAAGAAACCCATCTTAAAAATCTGTTGCATTTTTTCAAAAAGTCAAAAACCGTGGTTACTGAATTTTGAACCAATGCAGTAAATTTTTTGTTAGGTGTCTTTCTCAAACAGAGATAAACGGATCATAGAATATATTTGCATCTATAATACCATAAAAATTATTCAAAATTCGTTATATAATTCAATTATTTTAGATCACAATTGCTTAACAAATAGGTTTGAGTCTAACACAGCAACAAAAGCTTATAGTATCTCTGCCAACCTTTAAGTAAACTATTGTTGATAAAAAGGATAATGCGTTCAAAAAAGTAACATGTGCGAAAAGATGTTACTTATCACACGAAGGTGCTCGCGGAAAGTGATCACTTTCCGCAAGCTAGTATTTTTTTTGATACTACCTTTAAAAATTTAAAAGATATATCTTAATTAGGTTAGGATATATATTAAATTTTTAAGAAATAAAAATATACTTTGAATTAAGAAAACTAATATTATTAATATCTTCAGAATAAAAAAGATTATTTTCTTTTTATTTTATACACAGTAGGGCCATCTCTGCTACGGTGAAGTTACTAAGTTGGAAATAAATCCCATAGCAAGCAAGATACAGCAGTTTTGAATAACAGAAAATGCATGGTTCGGCTAGTGCTCGTAAGAGGACACTACAACGAATAATCGACCAAAAAAATGCATTATTAGAGACACCTAGCAGAAATTTGTTAAAAATAAATTGTGTTTGCTCAGAAGAAAATCAATATTCTACCAACTTGACCGAAAAACGTAGGGTACTTTTATAGTTTATGAAATTTTATTGAACGTACTTTTGATTTCTTAAATTACTATTGAACAAAACCAAGTACGGAATATAGATAATCTAACTTACCCCAAGTGAAAGTTTTATGAGTTTCTTAATACGTTTACACCCTTCGTTTTTCTTTTCTTAGGGTGGCTGTCAGTTTTAAACAGAATGTGCTTATATAAAATGTTATTTTCCATAATAAACTTAATTTTCTTTATTTTGACAAGGTTCGTTATTTGTTCTAATAAAACAAACAGGTACATTTGCAAATAGGCTAACAGTTTTACCTTTGTACAAATATACAGGTACATCCACAAAAAAAAATATTGTTTAAACCTAGCAAAATGTACTGTCTACTTTTGACAAAAACTGTCAATCTTTATCAACCTATAATATTTACCATCTCAGAATATCAAGTTTAAAAAAAGTGACTACAGATTTTGAGTCAATTTTCTGAAAGCATGAATTTGTGGTAAGTAAAATTTTTAAAGTATATACATATATCTTATGCGCCAAATTATTAAACTATTATTATTATTAATGGATAATAATAATAATTAAATATTTATTTTGTTTTTTACACTCTAGGTCGTCAGCAAAATTACAACATAATTTTTATAGAACAGTTTATTAAATACAACCACAACCAAAACCAGTTTAAAATAAAGCAAACAAATTGTGTTAAAGTAATAGGCAATTTTAGCAATTTATCAACCTCTTAGTGGGATGTATATGAATTAATTATATCTTTCACTAAATAAATAATTAAATAACTTGTTCTTATGTGGATATTTTGTATTTTGCAAAATGATTGTACTTTACTCTTCTAGAAAAATCAGTTGGTATGGAGCAAGTATTTTTTGAGAGGGTATTCTAGTCTAGAGGCACGAATTTAAAGCGTTTTTTCAAACCCTATAAATAAAAAACAAAAAATATTTTTACTACTTATTTTTATTGCTTATTTATTTGAATTGCAAAAATAAATACAGAAATTTTAAAGGTTAAAAATCTAAAACTCAAAAGTTTTGGTGGTAAATGGAGGGTCCATTTTTAATAATTGTTTAAAAAAATGCGATCCTTTTATAAGAGGTCCAAACGAAAAAAAATGAAAATGGCGTTAAAAAATATTGAGTCCTATATTAAAAATAGAAAAAATGACTAATCTGTTGGATAAGCTCACAAAAAAACTTTTAACTAATAACAGAAGTTCTTAAAGGTGTATAGAAGGCCAATTCTTAGAACAAAAAATATTTCATCTGCAGGGCTCGAACTCAGGAAATCGCCCCGCACTTTAGCTATAACTTTTAAAATAATTCAAATTTTAAAAAATATTTTTAAAGGAAATATTCTTGAAAATCTGAACTATCTAAGTATAAAAAAATCGATATTTTTAATAATTTTAGAATGCGATATATTTTTTAAAGGGTCAAACAAGGAATAAATGGTTAACAAATATTGGCTGTAATAATAGTATATTTAAAGCTGAAAAAACTTTTATCCTAATAACAAGGAAGTTTAAAGGTGTATAGAAGGCCAATGCTGTAGAACAAAATTGTCCAGGCGTGCAGGGCAGCGGGAATAGGGAAATCGGCCCCGCGGCTTTAGCTATAACTTTTAAAATAATTCAAATTTTAAAAAATATTTTTAAGGAGATATTCTTGAAAATCTGAACTATCTAAGTATAAAAAAATCGATATTTTTAATAATTTTCAGAATGCGATATATTTTTTAAAGGGTCAAACAAGGAATAAATGGTTAACAAATATTGGCTGTAATAATAGTATATTCAAAGCTGAAAAAAACTCTTATCCTAATAACAAGGAAGTTTAAAGGTGTATAGAAGGCCAATGCTGTAGAACAAAATTGTCCAGGCGTGCAGGGCAGCAGGAATAGGGAAATCGGCCCCGCGGAGTTTGCACAATAAATCGAAGGTCAGCTCCGGACTTTTATAATTCTTTGTTACCATGTATAGAGTTGATATCATCAAGTGTCAAATTCAGACTAACTATACGTTCAATGTTCATTTTTTTTTTTAATTTTTGCACAACATTGTTGGTTAATAAACGAAAGAATTATAGATATTTAAAATTATTCTGTAATATTGGATTTTATATCATCTGATTTAACATGGAAAGAAATGATGGCTCCAGTTCACAGCCTTTAATTTAAATGGTTGATATTTTTGGAAGTTTTGTATTTTTACCAAAAATCTTAATGAAATAATTGACAACGCGATTTTTTAAAATAAATTTCAAACATTGTATGATAGTTTCATGTACTTATTACGAATTATGTGATAAAAAAAGGGCAAGAAAGTGTAAATGAGTTTAATCTTATTATCATATTAAAAGATCGATATCTGAAAAATGAAACGTTGACGAAAAACACTTACTTTAGATTTGTAATCAGCGCCTCTTTTTGCAAAAAATCATCGAAATCGGCAAGGGTCAATACAAGTAAAAACTTACCATAATTTAAACTGCTTGATAGTGTTTTAGGGTAATACAATATTTTATTAATGTATTTTTTGTATAAAAGTACAATAAAATAGTGTTACCTCTTGCAGATAACATAAACAAATTTAACAAGAAGTATAGAATTTTTTACATAAGAATTTTTTTATATCGTTAGACAGTCCATCAAGGCTGAGATTCAATACTATTAGTACTAACGTACCGTTAAGTGTGGTAAAGGGAGTTTATCTACACCAGACCTAAATATTTGAAGAAGGGAAAACTTCTGCGGGTAGCAGATTCCAGTCTAGACACTCTGGGGATGATGGAACAAAGAAAGTGGGAAGTTCGGAGCCTCTTAAGTTGGACTGTAAGAGGATGCATAAAAGTGACACTACGTATTGCTTTGTTGGAAGCTGCCAGAGGAATTATACTTGCCAACGCCTCGGAGCAGAAGCCGTAAAAATACCTATAAAAATGCAACATATCCCCTCCAGCCCGTCGGTGGGAAAGGAAGGAAGAGTAAGCGTGGGATCATAAATAAGACGAACAGAGCTTTTTTGAATGGAATCAAGAATAATAAGAGTTGTAGGAAATACCATTGCCCAGACATGACATCAATATTCTAAAGATTGTCCGATTAGAATACATACAGAGTATACAGATTAGACGGATAGAAATACTTACTGGCTGAAAAGAGGAACCCAAGCTTTTAAATTATTAAATAATTTCTTTTTGCGACACCGAACAAGGGTGTGTCTTGGAACAATAAACTGGACAAGGTTTTTGAAGCCCCAATTCAAGATTAGTTTATGGTCTTGTGAAAGTGATATTTGAATTGACCTGCGCTTGTTTCCCTAATTAGGGGTATTCTGGCTATGTTACCCTTGGATTTGCAAGAAAAAACCATACAACTTTTAGTCATTTTTTTACAATATTGGTAGTAACAAACAAACACAAAACTACAGTCACAATTAGATAAACCAATAATCACTAAAATATGAAGGTTTTTATCAATCAAAAAACTTCTGCAACCACAAAATAAAATAACACAAGGCAAAACATGTAATTTGCTTGGAAGGTTTGATGAGACAACGACACAGCGCTGCTCACTCCAGCTCTGTCACAAGATAGTATGTTGCCTATCTACAAACTGTGTGTAGGTAGGCATCACATTACAATATTTTGAGGAATTTTGTTACTGCGCAAAATCGAGGGGGGCGCTCATAACAGTTATTTTCATAGTGGGCCGGACATTTTTTTGATCAAATAGACCATAGTATTGGGCTTCCATTAACCTTCGAACTTCCTTGCCTTATAAGTATTTAATGACCAAAATACGAAATCACTATATTGATAACCAATATATTGTTCTGCAAAGAAAGTTATTTTGTTGCTAAAATTATAGCATATTCTTGTTGTATTTTAACAATATGTTGATATTATTGTAAATATTTTAAGGTGTGTCCATTATATAATTGTTAAAATAAATAATTGAGTATAGACAAATTTTTTCTTGTTACTTTTGCTCAACAAATTACTGACAGTCATAGTGCCCAATAGGACACATAACCATCTTTTGTACTTTTGTACTTTTTCCCGTAAAATCCTTAACAACGCTTAAAAAAATTATTTGTATGGAAATAAAAAAGATACGATATATATATTTTTTTAATCTTGAAACGTTATTTACCAGTTTGTTTTTAAAAGCGCTTCATTATTATGTACGTTTAAATAAAATGATTTTGTATTCATTTTTAAAAACAACAGAAATTAATTATTTTCATAGAGAAGTTTGCAATTTAATTAGAAAATTTAATAGGGTAACAGTAAATACCTAAAATGCCAAATCATAAGGAAATCAATATCCTGTCAAAGTCTAGCGTTTATTGCATTTTTATTACATATTGGTTAAAGTGGAACTTATTTAACCTTTTTACAAAGCAAATGCAATAATTTTGATGTTCAATAAACCAGGAAATCTTTGACCGAATACATAAGGTGTTCCATTAAAATAATGCTATTTTTATGTTGTACCTAATTGGTTTTAATTCAAATCATTTTTAACGTTTTATTTTAAATTTTATGGTATTGAAAAAACAGCTACATTTTAAATAGCTATTAAATTTTATTTAATACAAATAAAGCCACAAATTTTGCCCTATTCAGTCCTCGTTGAATGGCCCTTTACTACCCCAAGCTCAATCAAGATACATGGGAATTTAATGTTATAGTTCACCAGATTAAAGAAAAATTCTTAGGTCTTCCCGGATGCTTTCGTGCGAAAAAAAGTTTATCACGATTCCGACGTGGAAACCCGCTAAAAATGGCCTCTCAAAGTCCCAAAAATGAGTTTCCCGCGAATATCTGCCAAAATATGCGAATTAGAGACTTTTTGTTTAGACAAAAAATGAAGATCACCTTAAAATCTACAAAAATGGTACTTACTATTTTTTCGCAACACCAATATTTTTCGCAAAAACGGCCGTCGAAAAATCCATAACATTCCACACTGGATAGATGTGGTAGTAGTAGTCTCTTGCTAAAAAATGCAAATGAGCAAATCAATATTTTATCAAAACGCAAGAAAGATGGTGAAGGAAATTTTATGGGATCATTGAACACTTGCTTTCAAAATATTGTGAAAAAAAACTTTGACCGCTTTTTTAATATTCTAGAAAAATCAGAATGGACCCAAACTCATATGCAATGATAGGTACGGGTTTTCCCATTCCGATGAACTTTCAATAATTAAAAAATGTACATTATTGCCCGAGTAATGGAACAATTCGTCCGCCCGCTTATAAGTGAATCCATAAAGATAGGAGTATTCTAGCGGTAGAGCGGCAGCTGAAAAGAGGGGACTTTTGGGTCCCGTTATCTCGACAACTAATCGATTTTTCGAAAAAATTATAGGGACCATTTTTGTAGATTACAAGGCGATCTTCATTTTTTGTCCAAACAAAAATTCTCCAATTTGCATATTTTGGCAGATATTAGCGGGAAACCCATTTTTCGGGCCTCAAGGGGCCATTTTCAGCCCTTTCCCACCTGTTAATGTTGATAATTTTTTTTCGCTTAAAAACATCCCCGAAGACCTAAGAATTGTGCCACAAGGGAAAAATGTACAGATTTATTTACAGCTTTGTCCCTTCATTTACTGAACTATTACTAAAAATGCGAAATGCTGTTTAATATCTTAGTCTTCTCAACCTAAATTTTATGCTTTCTTGAAAAAAAAATAGTGTGTTTGCTGAGACGTTTGCACTATAAAAATACAGTTAATGATTACCAAAATCTCACCAAAATTAGTTGCAGCACATGCATAATTAAAATTGTTTTCTTGTCTTTAATAATAATCCTATAATTTTGTAAATAAGACATATTTAAAATAAAATTTATTATCCTTTGTCGGTATAATTTATGCTAAATATCTCTCTAAAACTGGTATAATTCGTAACAAAATCGAAAGTGACAATGACCCAAAATTAATAGCGGTTAATTTTGGCACGCAGCCAGCAAGCCAATTAAATTTATTGATCTTTTGATTAAAAGAATTTTGATGGTTTGTTATGAATCGTTACAAGATAAACAGTATTTTATCATTTACAGAGTCATCACAGCAGTTATAAATCTTTATGGTGTGAATAAATAACAAAACATTGCGTTGTTTAAATTTTATATGGTTTTAGACTTTGATAATATCGAAGTTATAAAAAGTACCACAACGCTTAAATTTATTGGGGTTTTTTGGGCATACACTAACACTGTTGCCAGTTTCTACACTTTTCCAATCTTTGTGCTATTTTAAATAAAATGTTCTATTTATTTTTACTTTAATGAATTAGGCGTGCCAGATTTAACAAGACCCCAAATTTTCAAGATTCTATCTCTACAACTTGCTGAAATATGACACACCACATTTTTAGTAAAAGGTATTGCAATGCTTAAAAATCTTTAAAACCGCTGTAACTAAATTTACATAATTTAATTTGAGTGATATTAGCACTGTTGCCAGATTTCTTACTTTTGCGTTGTTGTCTTATCTCAGTAACTACCTGTTTTAAAACATTTGGGATGTAACTTAATTTGGCTCGCCAAATTTAATGTAATTAAAATAAATACTATATTGCATTTAAGATAACAACACGATTACGTGTAGCAGAAAACTAAGAAATCTGGCAATAGTGCCGATATTACTGCCTTAATAACATGACTATTTTTTAAACATTGCCAGATGGCCAGTGTTAGGTTAGGTTAAGTTTAAAGTGAGTGGAGTTTTTACGCCCTCCACCGCGATCGCTCGGTCTATTGTGGCTCACACCTATTTATATTTTTCCCAATAGGATCAGGCTTCTAATAAATCCGATATCACATTAGGAGAGAGTTCTTATATCTCCCCTTACTCGTGTGGCTACCGGACACGAGCACAATATGTGTTCTGATGTCCCTGTCTCCTGGAAAGTATGACGAGTAGACGATTAGATCCGTCATGCCCCCCTTTCCCGGTATAGTGACTTGGGTAGCTACCAGGTCCTTGTTACAGGAACCAGATGTTCCTTCTGAGGCCCTAACTTTCCCTATGAAAACGGTTCTATCTCTTTTCTGTTTAAAGCCAGGGAACCTTTTTTCCTATAAAAGCGATCCTGTCCGCCTTCTGTTTGGATTCAGGGATCCCTTCCTAAGCAACTTTAGGGGCACCTTTCGAAACGGATTCAACCGTTTCGGTCGGCGCACCTAGGTCTGCTTGTGACCTTGGGTGGCACCTTTCGAAACGGATTTATCCGTTTCAGTCAGTGCAACGTTGTCACTTTTTTCCTATGAAAGCGGTTCTGTCCGCTTTCTGTTTGGAGCTAGGGAAGTAACAGTCCACCATGGCAGAGCCCCGCATTACCGCAGTAAGGCTAGATACTCTAAAAGGTCGCCCTGTATCTCAGAGGCACCGTTGGAGACACCTGTTTAAGGCATAGGATGTCATTCACTCATCAGCACGGTATGCTAAAACCTTAAATTAAGCCCATACGCTACGGGCTGGAGTTTCCGATAACCGGCAACCACAGCGGGCTGGAGTTGCCGATGACGGGCAACCCCAGCGGAATGGAGTTGCCGATAACCGGCAACTCCAGCGCATGTTTCAAAAGCTCCTACTGGGCCCAACCACGACATCGAGGTGCGAACACACCGGTGGGATAGCCAGTGTTACTCAACAAACAGTTAACCCATCAGTAGTTGTTACCAATTCGTTACTGAGTCAAGTTTGCCTACAAGTTGTTGACAATCTACCACCGGATATTGCATAGTAATTGTCAGCCACACTTGTAGTCAAATACCGTACAATTTACCAACAATAACTTGCACCGTAACTTTTTGTCAAAAAGTCCTCAAGTTGTAAGAAATTTTTCTACAACTTTGTCCTTGACAAAGACACGATGGCTATCTGGGTGTATGATATGCGTGACAGTGTCGTCGTATTTTCATAGAGGGCGCTTGTTTCGTACATTATTTACAGACCGTATATTTATTATATCAATTTTACTGTTTCTTTAGCCCAGATGGTACTCGTAAAACCGGGACATTTATTTTTTGAAACCCACTCTTTATTATAATTACAATGTTTGACACTTTTTATTTTAATAATTAATTTGTAATTACTATAGCGAGCAGTATAAAATTTAATTTGTCTCACAATATAAATGCTAAATTTTGCCAGCATGCCATGGGCGCTAGTGTGTAATGACCGAGTTCACACAGGTTCTCTAAATTGTTAAACAGTTATAATGTCAACAAAAGCGTCTGCATTCTTAGAGATCTTTGAGTCGCACCCAAGGAAGTTTGAAGGATAATGGAAGCCCAATACTATGGCGTATTCGATCAAAAACTGTCATGAGAGGCCGCCTCGATTCTGCGCAGTAACAAAATTTCCCAATATATTGAAATCTGATGCCTACCTACACATTAGCTGTTTTCGGGTTCGGTAAATTACTGTTCTAGAACCGTCCGGCGCTTGCGCAGTTCAAAATTGCCTGTTCGGGCTTTAAAGAACTGCTCTCGGACTTTTTAATTCTGAGTTCGCGTTTTTCTAGGACTACATTGGGACAGTTCTAGAACCGTCCGTATCGGTGGATTATGATTGCGTTCGAGATTTTCAAATGTCTGATAATCCTGGAACTGTCAGAGAACGATTCAAAGTATTGAGCTACCGCGCATACAGTTCTGGGCCGTTCTCGGATAGTTCAAGAATAGTTCGTAAAACGAAACCCGAAAAAAGCTATAGTTTGTAGGTACGTTAGTATTGAAGCCTCAGCCGTGGTGGGCTGTCTGACCATATAAAAAAATTCTTATGTAAAAATTCTATACTTATACAGAGGGGTTGATTACAAATCTTAAGTTAGTGTTTTTCCTCAACGTTTTATTTTTCAGATATCGATCCTTAAATATGATAATTAGATTAAACTTATTTACACTATCTTGCCGTTCTTTTATCACAGAATTCGTGATAAACACATGAAACTATCATACAATGTTTGAAATTTATTTTAAAAAATCCTGTTGTATATTATTTTATCAAGATTTTTGGTAAAAATACGAAACTTTCAAAAATATCAACTATTTAAATAGAAAGCTGTGAAGTGGCGCCATCAGTTCTTTCCATGTTAAATCTGATGATATAAAATCCAATATTACTTAGTAATTTTAAATATTCTATAATAATTTTGTTTATTAACCAACAATGTTGTGCAAAAAAAACAGTGAACTTATAGTTAGTCTGAATTTGACATTTAATGATGTCAACTTTATACATGGTAACAAAGAATTATGGAAGTCCGGACCTGACCTACGATTCATTGTGCAAACACGGCGGGGCCGATTCCTCTATTCCCGCTGCCCTGCACGCCTGGACAATTTTGTTTTACAGCATTGGCCTTCCATACACCTTTAAACCTCCTTTAAAATATATAATAATCAATCAGGAGAAATAATTTTATGATCTCATCTTCCTGTTCGATTAAGCTTTCCAAAGTACCATAAAAAATTATTGATAAGTAACAAACCGTACAAATGTATTTTTTCTTTAATCAGTAAGGATAGAAAAAAGCACGTCCTGTATATGCAGTAATAAATTTCCTGATATTTTATAATATAAACATAACGATATCTTATGTTTAATATTTCGTTAAGCTATATTTTTAATTTCTTTAAGTAATTAAAATTGCGTTGTTTTATTTGTATAATAATTGGTGAGCTTTTCCGCATTCTTGCTATTTATTTTTTGAATAATGATTTGGGTAAGTGTTTTTGTTTTTGGTTTAATCGAGTAATTAATTAATTTTAATTATTATGAAAACACAAAACCAAACATGGGAATTGTCGTATTTATTAATTAACAAATAAAGGATTTGTTACTTAGTATTAAAAATTAATGATTCAAGACTTGGTTAATATGGTATGATTTAACAGTAGCCTGATTAGTACTGCCAATTTTAGTTTTATGCTAAATTTGGCTGGGTTAAAAATGTTATTACACAAATAGTGTGGGAGCTGGATTAGATTTGATTAGGGGCGTGTTTTCTAATAACAAAATGATAGGTCAGACGTAGATCACGCCGTATGACCGCCAATTACAACCATGTTATAAATAACAAAAAAATGGAAATTTAACTTATTAAAAGCCAGTTGCTATTGAAACAGCGCACTGTCTATAACAAAATATGCATAAAAACTATCGTCAGACTCGTCGAAGTTGCGTTTACCGTCAGACTGATATACAAACGTCAAAAAACACCGATTAAAAATGAGATATGGTATAGAAGATGAACAAAACTGCATAAAAATAATGGTCAGACCTAAAAATGTCGTTGCAAAAATCGTCACCTTCGATAAATTCATGTGGCAGTCTGAGGACTTTTGCAACGACACTCAAGTATAACCATTATTTTTATGAACGTTTATGTATTTTTATAACAAATCTTATAGTCCAATAACTGAAGGGACAAAGCTGTAAATAAATCTGTACAGTTTTCCTTGTGGCGCAATTCTTAGGTCTTCGGGGATGCTTTTGAGTAAAAAAAGGTTATCAACATTAACAGGTGGGAAAGGGCTGAAAATGTACCCTCAAGGCCCGAAAAATGGGTTTCTCGCTAATATCTGCCAAAATATGCGAATTGGAGAATGTTAAAACAAAAATTGAAGATCGCCTTGGAATCTACAAAAATGCCTATAATTTTTTCGAAAAATCGATAGTTTTCGAGATAACGGGACCTAAAAGTCCCCTCATTTCAGCTGCCGCTCTACCGCTAGAATGCCGATATCTTTATGGATTCACTTATAAGCGGGGATGGGGAAACCCGTACCTATCATTGCATATGAGTTTGGGACCATTCTGATTTTTCTAGAATATTAAAGCGGCCAAAGTTTTTTTTTAACAATATTTTGAGAGTATCTCATGAATTTATTGATATTAAAAAAAATGGTTTGTTATTGACATTTGTTTTTTATAATGGTATCTTAGCAAGTGTTCAATAATCCCAGTAAACTTTCTTTTACCATGTTTCTTGCGTTTTGGCATTTTTTAGCAAGTAACTACTACTACCATATCTATCCATTGTGGAATGTTATGGATTTTTTGACAGCCGTTTTTGCGAAAAATATTGGTGTTGCGAAAAAAATGTTAGGGATCATTTTCGTAGATTTTAAACGATATTTTTTTTCTGACAAAATTTATTCGCATATTTCCAATTCGCAACTTTTGGGAATTTGGGCATTTACTTCAGTATTGATTTTTTTCGCTGAAAGTCATCGCGAAGACTAAAATTGGCCTCATTGAAAACTCGTAATATTTATTTACACTTGGAAACTTACAGATCTTAGTTTCGTCTATTAGCGAAAAAGTTTTTCATATCAGTCTACCCTGGATTAAATTTATGAAAGCAGGGATAGACATTTTAACTCGCTGCCAAAAGGTAAACAATAGTGAAAAGCTTTTTTCAGTGCTGCTCAGGGCACTTCAAAATGTTCTTACCATGATAAGTATAAAATAAATAGCGAAATGTTTTTAATTTTTTGCTCGCAATTCTGAAGTTTATTCTTGCAATACCGGGTTTTTTGGGGCGTTGATCACGAATCTGAAGTCAGTTTTTTAAGGAAAGTATCATGTAATATTTAAAATTATTTAATAGAATCATATTTTATTTACTTTACTGCGTTTTATTTAATACTAGATTTTAAATCTCCTGCTTTAATATGAAAAGAATAGATACTTAATTTTAAGTGATTTGTTTGTTTTCACCAAAAAACCTAATAAAATAAATGAAAACGGGACTACATTTGATGAACTTCAAATATTGTATGATAGTTTAGTGTAATTATTACCAATATTGTGATAAAAGGAGGGCAAGATATTTGAAATGAGATCAATTTAATTTTCTTGTTTAATGATCGATAGCTCCAAAATAGAACGTTTGGAAAAAAACTTAACCATATACAAAACTTAATTTTCGTTTGTACCCTGAAAAATAAAACTTGCGAACAAACAAAGCTACTGAACTCGCAAAAGGTATTAGGTTTTTTTTTCAATTATTTGTTGCACCATAATAAAACAAATAGGTCTGAAAAAAGTGATTTTTTACTCACATAATCACCAAATAAAATATTTTTTTATTTCTTATATAAAATATACTAAAGTAATGGCCGACTAACATTAAAAAAGTGAGAAAATACATTAGAAAGAGATGCGATACGATGCCGTTCTGTTGACGTTTCCCTGCTTAAATAAGCAATGATGCCAGTTGTTTTTAAATAATTTATCATTATTAAGGGTTATTTTCTTCTATTTACCAGAAATGAAGTTTTTTTTATAGAAAAAACCAATCAGAACTAAAAAACAACAACTTCTAAACTATTACCTAGTTCTGGTTAGTTCCTGGTTAGTTCTCGTTAGGTTTTCCTCGTTAAATCGTAAATTTTCTTTATTATAAATGTGTTTCAACAAATAAAAAAAAATCTAATATCCTAATTTTTCGATTTTTTTATAGCCAAAAATAGGGTGGATCTCACTTCCAGATAATTACCTTATTTAAAAATGTATTGTTTTTTTTTTGTAATTTGTGTATTGTTATTAGTCCATAATGCTTCAAAGCTATTTTTTTTTTGGTTCGACAACGTCACAAAATCTGGCATTTGCTTAACCTAAAAACATAGTGTTTTTTCGACTAATTTCATTTTTCCATTCAACAATGCATTTTTCGGATTTTTTCTTTTTGAAATCTACCAAACAAAAGTGCCTTTTGTCGTAATTTATTTTTTAATCAATGGAAGCTAAACAACGGACCCTAGGAGGTGCTTTGAAAACAAAGATTTTTCAAATCACCCTGTAGACTGAAAATTAGAAGGGGGATGACTTTACCCCCTTCTAAATTTGTCAAAAAATAGGACATCATTTACGTAAAAACCGCATAATTCGATCTTTGTTAGTAACCCGAACCCCTTAAAAGTCTTAAAATTGGACACCCTGTACAGTAAAGGCGACCCACCCGATTCTACGACAAAGTTTTTAGTTTTTATCACTATCTGTCGATATTCTCGGCAGACTTCGATAATGTTATCGCCTTGAAAACGAATACTTTATTGTATTCAAGGCTCTTTCTTACCTTTGACTTGAGTTTTTGGTTTTAGCAGGAGCCCCAGTCAGTCGTGTGTAGAATGTGGGGTCGCGCGCGGCTGCTCGTGCTGCTGCTGCTGACCACGGTCTCGATCTACGGCGACGGAGGCGAAGAGAATCAGCTGAAGGTCGGCCGGTCCATCGACATCTTCACCAGGTCAGAATACCCTTTAGTTATCTTAGTTTAGGTGAAGGTTGCATTTTAATGCGCTATTTCTAAATGTTTAATGATAACTGGTAATATTTTTGGTAGTGATAAAGTAATAAAAAAAATATTTTCAGTCCTACACAGAAAAAATACGGTAATTGGTTTTAAATAATAACTAATCTCTGATTAGAAAATTTAAGAAATTAATTACTTAAATAAATCTGATTTAATTTCTTAATAATTCAGTTTTTTTATTATTTTAACTATTGACAAAAATAATATTTGTATTCATTAAAAATAAAATTTGTTGTGCTTCACTTTTTTTCCTATTCTAATTATTTTCATTTGCTTTATCCCAATGTTAAAACAAATTTGCTTCAACCAAAAGTCACTAACTTTTTAATTAGATCACTTCGGCTAATTTGTACGATAAATAAATACAATAACCAGGGTCGTCGAGAGTTTGTACGGCCACCTAGTCGCCCAGACTTACGGTCCCCTTTTGACAAAAAAAAAATAAACAGAAACAAAAGTACATGATACCTGGAAATAATATGTTTATTAATACTATTAAACAATAATATAATAATAGATATCGTCCATACTTTTCAAAAGAAACCAAATCACAAAATGTACAGTTCTGTTCAATAAAAAGTTGTACAACAGTTGTATCGTGTAAACCTGCCTGCAATATCCAGTATTTCAAAAAAAAGTTGTACAAGAATATACAAATATACATCATTTTGTAAAATCATATGATGGGGTCAATCCATTTCAAATGATTTCTTATAAATTAATTTTATTTTTAAAAAATAACAGCAAATATATTTATAAAATCACAAAATTTAACAATGAATGATCTATAACAAATTTCAGATTAATTAATTTAGAAAAAAATATGTAAACAACATCTGTAACAATTAAAAACCAGTAATATCTAATATTTTGTCATAGCACCGTTTCTTTCTAAAATTTCATTTAGCCTACGGGGTATGGAAGAATAAAGGTTTGCGATTAACAGAGGATCATCACTTAACTCATCCCATGTTTGTTCAATAAAATTTATCAACGTGTCTCTATTTTGTGGTCTAAAATTTATATCGTATATTTTTTTAGTCATCATGCCCCACACGTTTTCAATTATATTGACATCAGGACATTTTGCAGGCCACACCATAGTTTCAACATTGTTTGTTGCAAACCACTCTTTTATTATTTGGGCATTATGGACTGGACAATTATCTTGCTGAAGTATGAAATTGTTTTCGGGGAAATGATGTCTAACACTAGGCAACATCACATTTTCCAAAATATTTTTATATGTGATTGCGTTAAATCTTTCATTTAAAATCCAACGTCCCCCCAGTCCATGTCTACTTAATCACGCCCACACATTTACCGAAAATCTTCCAGATCGATCAGAATTGTTGATATATTCTTCATTGTATTTAGTTTTATTTGGTCTGTATACTCTGATATGTCTGTTGGAAGTTGATTGGAACACTTTTTCATCAGTGAACACCACATTATCCCAATTTTCTCTTAGAATATTGTTGGGGGCAAAAATTATTCTGCCCTGTTTATGTTCATTACTTAGAACTAATTTCTTTGCAGCAACATAGTTTTTAAGATGTGAGTTTTTAATCCTCCGACAGGCCGTTGGTCGTGATCCTGGGAAATTCGTTCGTTCTATAGCATTTAGAGCAACTTGAAATGGATTGGCTTGTAAATACCTTATAAGGACATCGTCTTCTTCATGGGTGGATATTCTAGGTCTGCCTGTTGGTTTCTTTTTCTACAGCGTTCCTTCATCCATCCATCGACGTTTTATTTTTTGCACTGTATTTTTACTGGTATTCATAATATGGGCGACATCTCTAATCGGTATGCCATCTGGTATGTGGGAAATTACTTGAGCTTTTTGAATAGCATTAAGTTGTGGCATATTGTTCCAATAAAAAATCAAAAACTTTTCTTGTCAAAACCGACTAATAAATGTCAGTGACAAATTTAAAGACATTTATAAAACCCTGATTTACACTAGCCTAAAATAGCTGTACAACACTTTTATGAACAGAACTGTATGTTACGAATGTGATCTGCAACAACAGCGACAACGGGAACGTCAAGTTTATAAATTGACCCTAAAGTTTTACTAACCACATTTTAGAATGAGTTTTTATCTGCAAGTAAATTATTAAGGTAACTTAAATTTTATTTTTTTTTAAGTTAGAGACAACCTAGATAATTTTTAGGGTTTGTCACTTTTGAAAAAACATTACACAAATTAGTTTGTTTCCGCAAAACTCAGTTTATGGTGGTTTTTTAAAACTTACTTACTTCTTGGGCTTGAAGTTAATAAAGAAAATTTTACTGTTAAGCTTATTTACCAATAAAATATGTATTTTTTTAAGACTCAATTCTATGAAAAAATATAATTAGATTTTTAGACTTGTGTCACTTTTAAAGAATTGTGATATGTTATATATTTTTGTGGCGGATTCATGTATTAAAAAGTCCTTATTAGGTACTTGCCAATTTTTTTTCACAATATGACCGCTTCGTTCCTGGCCTCGAGGTATAGAGACTGAGTGTGGTCAGCTCTATTGGCCCATATGAATTTGCATATGGCCTTAAACAGAATGGAAAATCCCAAAAAAAACTTAAATTTTAAAATATTTATCCATGGAATGCTAATAACAGATTAATATACCATTTATGATATTACGTCAAAGATACATACATAGGTCAGAAATTTTTAAAAAGGATCTTAGAATTTCTAAACTTTTTATATTAAAATGTTCACAATTTTGGTATTTAATACTACATATTTAATTTTTAGTTTAACTTTTTCAGATTAATTTTATCATAAAAATGGTGGTAGACTTGGCACCGAAACGTAAATATAAATTTCAATTTTTTGGGGTAACGTATTTTTCTCTGTATTTAAAAAACTCATTTTTTTGGAAAACGTGTACAAGCGAAACTCTTTTGAAAAGTACTGACATTTAATTTTTACAAAAAACAAAAAATATTCGCCGAAATCAAGGCCCACGATATTGATTTTTTTGAAAATATACTAGGTCACAAGCCTTTAAAGTATAACATGTTATACATTGTTGACTAGACTTAAAAGCTTAATTTATCTACATAAAAATTAAATATGGCGTCCATAAGAAAAAATAAAATTGATGATGGTGGCCGAATGACGAAACGTCGGATGTGAAATCCGAAACCCGCATTAAATATCGCGAAAAAAGTGACAATGTAAAAGGGCAATATTTTTTCAAAATCTGTTTTAAAATCAAATCCAGAAAAGTCTTTACTTTGCTTTAAAATAAGTATTTTTATTAGTTTTATCTTTAATCTTTTTCTTTTTTTATGCTATTAATTTTATTATTCAATTTTATTTTGATGATTTTCAATTTAATTATTAAGAAAAGGAACTTTCAAAATCACTTAGAAAGTGTCCGATAAGTACATAGTGGGATATTAGTAACACTTCCGGTTTTGTCGAAAAACTTATTTAAAACTAATCATGAAAGGAATATCCGGTATATTATTTCCTAATTTTTGTTTTGTTTTACATGCCGAACAATACTTTTATGAATTCGTATATCTCTCGTTAATATAATATTTTTTCTGAGATAAAAAAGGATTGTTTTTAAAAGTTGAATAAAAAGATTTTATCAAAATCGTAATTATTTCTTAAAGTAAGTATATACCGGCATGTGACTAATAAGAAACAAATTCAATAACATAAAAATAACTTTTTTCCAAAATTTTGACAATATTTTTTATATGAAACGGAATGTTGCAAACAAGTGTGACTACAGTCAATTTTAATTTTTAAATAAAGTATCCCAGTTTTAATTTATTTACATGCAGTAATTTAGAAGTTTTTTTCTGATTCTGCGTAAAAAAATACACAAGATAACTATTTCACACATTTTTTTTTAATACGAGGAAAACCACAAACAGGGCCCTGCTCATTCCCCGAAAGAAAATTAACCAATTCAACTAAATAAATATGTATTGGCTCCATTGTTAACGGGGTTGCTAAAAAGCACCCAAAACTCTTTTATACGCATTATGTCCTGGAGAAAAGAAATAAATTGTAGACTTATGGCAGGAGGTCAATTTTCCAGTCTCAACTGAAAAATGTTGCAACCGAAAAATGTCGCAAACGTTTTGATTCACATTCTTGAGTGTTATGCGAGTCTTAATCTCAAATTGGAAATTTTGTCGAATGGGGAAACTTGGCAACAGTGTAAATGTGGATAATTGAACGGTATAACTTCAATCCTTTACCGCTGATTTCGTGAAATTGTATTTCAAAATCATTGTATTATTAAAAAAAAAAAGAATAACCAAACTGTCATAAAAGAAAGATATTGTAGTGAAGCTCAGAAAGATCAGCTAGTAGAGTTGGTCAAAGTCGATAAAAATATCTTCTTCATCCTTAATATTTGAAGACACCGAAAAGTAGATTTCTATTGCTTTAAAAAAATCCTGGCGAGAGAAAACCTGGAAGCTATGGCGAAATAGTGGAATTTAATAAAATGTAATTCTTATAATCCATAAAAGGTTTTTTATAGACAACAGTATTACTAAATATAGAAGATATTTTTATGTACAATAACAATGTAATGTATAACTCAATAAAAATTAAATTTCATTGGCATACAAACATTGGTACTTCTATCGTTTTTGATAAATATTGCTCGATATTGTGGTTAGTTGTGGTTACCAATATTTTTTACGCTAATAAAACAATTAAAAAAAAGGCAGATTAGTTACAACAATTACAAAAAAAAATTCTTGAATTGGTCAAACTCACTCGAAAAAATGTTGAAAAGAAAATGTCGAAAATGACATTTGAGAATCCAAATTTTCGATGCGCAAGATTTTTAAGCGACATTATACTCTTTACAAGGTAAAGGAGGATGGTGAACTTGAACTCCCCTAGACTCCTAAACACACAACTGAGCTTCTCTACCGAGGTAATATACCCGGGGGGTAACCTTTGGTAGTAAGCTGACATGGAATTTCCACTTGAAGAAAAGATTTAAGAAAGCTTACATTTCTTATGAGCAGTGTCGCCGGACCATTGGCAGATCCTGGAGAATGTCACCTATTTGGATCATACGGCCATCATAATACCTACGCTAACCTACGGTGCTGTCGTCTGGCGACAGAAAGCTCAGCAGACGACAGTCATCCAAAAAGTGAATGAAGTTTAGAGAATGGCTTGTCTCAGCACCACTGGAGCCATGAAAATAACACCAACTAGGGCCATGAAGGTAATCCTAAACCTCACACCCTTTGGAGGTTGTTGTGACGGCTATGATACGCCTACGCACTGTTGGTATAATGCCCGATGTAGGAGTTGGCGCACAGAGACATCGTTTGTGGATTAAGGCGATAGGTTCGCTTCCACAACTGCAGGCGAAAGTGGACTCTATTGCCCATTGTTTTGTTTTTAACAAACCCTACAAAATGGATATCAAAAGAGAATCGAACACAAACGTGGCAGGTGTAATCAACATCTACACAGACGGTTCGAAAACAAAAGAAGGTACGGGATGTGGAGTCTATTCTAGATCTCTAAACTTAAACATCAAATTGGCTATGGGTGGGTTGCTAAGTGTGCTCCAAACTGAGCTCACAGGCATAACCATAGCTTAAAAAAAATAAGCAGTAGAAACATTACTCATAAAGGCGTGCTTATCTATAAGGATTGCAGACAGACACTAGTAGCTCTGAAACTACGCTACACCTCGGATTGCGGATGCTTCCAGCAGGAATGTGGTAACCCTCTGCTGGACCAAAGGACACTCTCACTCTACAGGCAACTGCATTGCTTACTCGTTGACCAGGAAGGCTGCCGGGACCAAACCTTTTGGACCCGAACCTTTCGTTGGTCTGACAGGGTCTGCGATGAAGGACCTAATCAAAAGACACTCTCATCAGCAGTTTACAAGATGATGGGACAAAACAGTAAACTGTGACTTTTTCAGGGAGTTACTGAACTATCCTGACAGAGATACAGCTAAACATTACTTGGCAATGCATAGGGCTAACCTTCATCTAATCACGGACGTTCTTACTGGACATTGTCAATTACGAAAGCACCTCTTTAGAATAGGTATAAAGGACACACCTCTGTGTAGAGGTTGTGAACAGAAAGACAAGACGGTGGAGCACATTCTTTGTGACTGCCCTGCACTCTCGTCCAAGAGAAGATCCATGCTGGGCGAGTATTGGCTTTCCTTGGGCGCATTAAAGAAATTTCCCTCGGCACCGTTGTCACCTACTTTAAATCAGTAGGATGGGCAGCGCACGAGTGAGGAAGCACGGGTCTACTGAGGCCTAGGTGCCATGATATCTATCACCCTCCTCATTCTCAGATTCAGACGTTTGATTGGAGAATAGACTGCCAGAGTCCTAAATTATTTTTTTATTACGCTTCCTTACATAATTTTTTTAACAATTTAAACTACTTAAATAGGTATCTTTCTGCTTGACACAAAAATAAGTCAGTTTGCAAATTTCTTTGAAAGTATTATTTGTTGAACAACCAACCACATCAAGAAATATGCATATATACATTTCAGCTTTGACATAAATACATTTATTTATTTTTCCACTGCTGTTAATGTTCAATTGAATCAGTTATTATGAAAGGGGTTTTAAAATACATAATAATTTTCTACTTTTCGACTTATACGGGTTGACAAATTTATCAGTTATAGAACTTAAACTGCGCAGGTTTGAGCAAAATTTCTTTCTGGGTTCATATTTTAATTTTTTATTTTCTTTCCAAACTATTTTTTTTTCTTATTTATTTTGGGATAGTCCGCTAAGGCTTAATAGTCCAATCAAACGGTAGTTTGAAGTGGACAGTTTTGGTGTAATTGGAATGATTAGTTTATTCCATATTTTTTGGGGTGCTGAACACGAATCTGAAGTTGTCCAACAAAAATTTGCTCGGCAAATATGAGAAATCATTAAAAAACCACTAAAAATCATGTTTATATAATATGCTGAGCGAAGAGAAGATCCTGCAAACAGATGTCATAGATGTCATGTTCGTTAAAACAATGACGCTCTTTCCTTGTCAGTTAATTTATACAATGCAATAAAAAAGGTAAGACCAGCATTAGTAACAGCGTTAGCATGTGCCGTAGCATCTTTAAAAATTTGAATGGTCTTGGTTAGGGCATGATTTTTCTTGAGGGTTTAAAGAAACCTCATTTTTTCGACTTTAAACGAGGCTGAAGTTGTGTCACATCCCCCAAGGCATGCAAAAACAATATGTTGTCATCCCGACAACGACCAATCATGATCACCAGCAGATCTACATCTTCACCCACAATAACTACACAGTTATGCTGCTGTGAGAGATCCATTGCTTTGGTGACACTAGCGGCCGAGTGATGATCGCGTTGTTAAATTTAGCAATGGAGCAATTGTAAAAAGTTAACAACGGTTTAGAATGTTTAACAAAACGTCACTGTCAGTGTTATTCAATGATTTT
Organism: Listronotus oregonensis; assembly: GCA_019359885.1. NCBI lineage: Eukaryota > Metazoa > Arthropoda > Insecta > Coleoptera > Curculionidae > Listronotus > Listronotus oregonensis. The sequence continues at coordinate 57,684 of JAHBCN010003024.1, read as the reverse complement.
AGTAGGCAACCTGTCAAAATCTGACATTTTGTTAAACATTCTAAACCGTTATTAACATAGCAATTGTTAAAAGTTAACAACGGTTTAGAATGATTAACAAAATGTCAGATTTTGACAGGTTGCCTACTAAAATCATTGAATAACACTGACAATGACGTTTTGTTAAACATTCTAAACCGTTGTTAACTTTGTGTGAATGCCAGTTGCAGCAAAGTTGTCCTTTAACATTGAGATAACACGGATTTTGTTTTTCATATTGCCTAGAAATTTTTCTTGTGGCATTGTCGGGATAATTGTTTTGTCGAACATGACATCTACTGACATCTGTTTACGTGATCTTCTCTCTCGCTCAGCATATTCTTTTTCTTAAAGGAAAAATTGCATTGATTCATTCTTATTTTTTGCTTTTTTCCAAAAATTACTGATTTCTCCCATATTTCAACACTTTTTTGCGTGAAAACCATACGACGTACGAAAAAATGTTAAGAAAGATAAATTATAGAAAATTTTCTCCTCTTTATTTCACTAAATTACCATTTTTTGCCTAAATTGCTTGCTTTGCAAGTTATAAGCTGAAAACCACTAAAAAACATTATTTTTAGTGGTTTTTTTGATGATTTTTCATATTTGCCGAGCAAATTTTTTGTTGGACAACTTCAGATTTGTGTTCAGCACCCCAGAAAACATAGAATAAACTAATAAAAACAATTACACCAAAACTTTCCACTTCGACCCCTTTTTGTGCACCGTTTTACTAGCCTATAAAGCCAAAAGCACTGTAAGTGTTATAAATGACGTAAGAGGCAGTTTATAGTAAGGGGAATTAAAGATTTTAATGTTAGAAAGGAAAGAAAAGTCCTTTGTATGAAACAGGTCCTTCTTTGGAATCAAGATCTCAAGTTATAGGGGAGAAACCCTGTTTGAGGTTTGTGATAAAAACAAAGTTTGAGTCAGAAATATTTTTTGGCTCGAGAAAAAACGTGCGTTTTTATTCTCACCCACAAGCTCATCAATAAAACGAAATGTTAAATTATTCTTGCCTGTTAAAAATTAATGAATTTTACATCAAATTTTAATTTAATTGATTATTCACCGCCTAAAATGTGATAAGCCATCGATTCCATCGTAGTGGGTTGCTAATGAATACGATAAAAAGGACGATAGTATGATAATAAAACTGAAATATTTGACATTACCGATTATTTGTCACTTGTAAGATTAATATATAATTTTTAAGATTTTTGTCCGCGGCTTCGCCCACGTCGTGTATACGATTTTGGCTGTTGTTGTTTTTCCGTTCTCGCGGAAAAATTTTGTACGTTTGGTACATGCGTCAACAACATCTGCCCTCACATATCTGGCCTTATCCAGAAATGACAAAGTGCTATATATAACCCATTCCAACCCTTTAGGGTCAGTTTCTTAAAGTTCTTTCTTTGCTAACGTCTCTTGCTCATAAACTGCTCTCGTGCCAAATTTCATCTTCATAAGTCACGTAGTTTTCCAGATTTCATAGGTAGTTAGTATATATGTATATGAATGAATGAGTGATCTTTTGCCTTTATACAGTGTCACCCAAATAGTGCGCATCAAATGGGAAAATTTTTCTCTAATTAATTTGGATAAATTCACTTTTTGCCTAAAGTTTTTGCTTCAAAAATCATGTCAAATAATGTATATAAGGATAATCACGTGACTTTTTTAACGCTGTCAAATTTGACATTTTTTTTGTCAAAAATTCCCAAAATAAAGCATTATCTTTCAAAATTTCAAAAAATGGTATGGGAAAAAATGCATATTTTTAAATTTTACACCCACATACCAACTTTCAGCTCTCTACTACAATTTTTATTTTTTCCCAACTTTTTGTAATTTTCTTGCATGGATTATCCGAATTTATTTAAAACCCTCTAAAATTATGTTTTTATATTAAAATTAATTTTTAAATGAAATCCTGATACTTAATAATGCTGGTACAAATAATTTTGTACAAAAATAGAAAATACCCCAATAATAGCGTCATACTTGATGCAAATATGGTATAATTTTTACAAAAACTGACAAAACACACTTAATTTTTGTTTGTTATTAAATAGTTACATTAAAAAGTCGGACAATGATATGAAATTTTTGGAAATTTAAATACTGGTAATTAAAATGATGTTTCAAAACTCTAAGTGCCAAAAAAAAATTACCCAAATTAATTAGGGAAAAATTTTCCCTGTATATAGAGATTCTATTTTTTATCATGGTAATGCTGCCAATAATCACAGTATTATTATTAAAAAAATTGTTCAGACAAAGAAAAACGATTTTTTTGAAAATTTTGGGCTCTTTATGCAACCGTTAAATTCAAAGACTTCAAGCTGCAAATCAGAATATTCAGTAATTGATGTTTTTTACTTTATCTAAGAATTGGAATTTCCATCGGAACTCATTACCGGTAAAATTCATCTTGAAAAGCTGATAAGAATAAAAACACGTAAAAATCCAAGTTTTTGTAACCTACTGTGGCTCGAATGTAATCTGTGTTTGCCACTAAGGTCATTCAGAAGAAATTTTTGTTCTGCAGGACTTCCAGAGACATAAGTGTTTTTGCATTTCAACTACATATTGTTATCAAATTCTATTTTGTAATTTTAATCACAAATTTCTCATACAATATAAAATAATTTTGTTGTTACTAAAAATAAATACGAAATATTTTTTATTGCAACGCAACGTATGAGACGCTTTCAAAAAACCGAATCAATAAATAAGGTAATTTTATGTCGTATCTCTTTTTTTTTTTAATTCAAATCATTTTTTTAAGTGTCCTTCAAATTTCTAGAGAAACAAAAAACAAAAAGGATATTTTACATTTTTTTAATATGAGGAACAGCAAAGAAAAGAATGTAGCGTGTTTTAAACTTCTGTTTGTAAATACTCGTATATGGCGAGGTCATTAGTCCCAGTTCTTCGTTTTCTGCTCATCTTCACATTTACCATTCTTCTTCAAATTGGTAAACTGGTTCATGGTCGATAAGAAAAACGATATAAATTTTACCTGGTGAATGTTTTATCGAAGAGGTTTTGTGTGAATTGTTTCTTTTTTCAACTTACTAACTCTGTTATCTTGAAACAGATACCAATACGAAAAAAAATTGTTGTTGATTTTAAGTCATAATAAATGTTTAATTCTATTTATTAACTTATATGTATTTATTTAAAATAGTTTATTCCCCAATTTAGTATTGTCTTAATTCCTATCATTTTAGCCATTCTTTTTTGAGTATTAGCTATACGAGTATTTTAGTGGAGAAACATGTTTTACTTATTTTACCCAAGTTTTCTCGCAATTTTGCACTGTGTCTTGCGGAAAAAACTTACGTGATATTTGCCCAGACCCTCCCTTTCCCCGCTGTGAGAATAGGTGATTCGGCTCGAACCCTTCCCCCAAATGCCTCACGTAATTAATAGACGCCCGCAAACATGACATAAGAAATGTTTCTTACAGAGGTAGAGTCTCCAGAAATGAAAGAAATCCTAAAGATGTCACAATTTTTTTTCTGTTTTGTAAAATTTAAATTTTTATTTAGGGTCGTCATATATTGTGACTTTGATGTATTTTTTAAAACAAATTTTGAAACTTAATTTTTTTTATACATAAAGAATAACCAAAGTCGATTTTTATAGGATTTCCTACTCAAAAAATAATATGTTTTTCACATACTTGAATTTTCATTTTTTACCCAAATTTTTTTCCGGAACATCTCGACAGTGATTTGAGGTTTATTTTTTTGTATAAAAAACAGAAAAAAATCCTAAGATATTGCAAAAGTAGGATTAAACTTATAAATTTAAAAAAATCGGGTAATTTTTGTCTTTGTTCTGCTTGTTTCAAAATAGCAATAAACAAAAAAGAAAGGGAAAAAGCGTTGTTCTTGCGTGATTTTTTTGATTGGATTTATTGCTAATAATTTTTTTAATTTTTAATTAACAATTTTGTAAATATTCTTGGTTATAATTAAATTGAAAAAACGTGCGATAAAGCAATTAAAAATTTGTTCAACCTTTTTTTATTACAAAAATAACGATAAATTGTTCAAACTTTGTTATAAATGATATTTCTATTACGGTTAAAGTTTCATTTAAAACCTGGCAATATTTCCTTTAATGTGAGCTATTATAAAATTATTTTATTTGAAATGAAGCCAAGTTATAAGTAAAAAAATCTCTGGAATATCTCAATTTTGCAATAGTTTTGCACCAAATTTGCAATATCTTTGGTTTCAATTACTCTTTTTTTTAAGAAACTGAATTGTTTCTAATGAGTTCAGCAATCGACTGATGGTCATTAAAGATTAGCCCATTATTTATTGTAAGCGTTTTGAACAATAAAATTGTTTATAACAAATTAGCGTCACTTCTGACGCATAATCAAGTTCGAAATTCGCATTAAGGAGGTCAAAACATTGAAAAATAAACCCCCTGGACTTTGATTGGCCACGAAAGGCTCTGGCTACTAGACTGAACGCCTGTCAACTTAAGCTGCCTGTATCTTAATTACCAATCTACCATTGACAATTTCGATATATCAAAAAAAGCGTCATTACAGGTACTTTTGAACCATATTTTTAGTCAAATTTTTCATCGAATATTTACAGGAATATTTAATTTGTTTTAAGCAAAAAAAAAGTTTTATTATTTAAAATAAAAAATTTAAAAGCTTGAGATCTCTAGTATATGCAAAAAACAATCTATGTCTATGTTCCATATGCTGGACTCTGCCCACTTTGCAAAATTGTCTTTTTTTAAACGAAATTGGATTGCAATATTGTTGTGCAAGAAAAAACGCTTTTTTTCATTTTTCTGTTTTTGATTGCTATTTTGCAACAAGTAAGTATAATGTATCCTGCGATCAGTAGAAGAAAAATGCCTTTTTTCGATTTTATATTCAAAATATTATACATAAATAAGGTACCATTCATCCAAGTAAAAAATAATCGCTTTTTACAAATATAAAAAAAATTATATTATATATACTTATTAGTAATAAATACCGATGTGTTTTTGGTCCAGATCATGAAAGTACTGTTTTTTCCTAAAAAAGAAAAATTATCTGCTTGATTGTGTGTTGACACTTTTTCTTTATTCTCTTAAACAACTGGTACATATTCTGTTCTCATAAGGTATACAACATCTGGTTTTGCAGTAGTTTTTCAAATAGTCGATCTCCTTTTTCACTTTAAACAATACAAAGAGAAAATGCTTTACAATAACACCTGTTGCTCGGTTTCATTGTTATTGTTATTACAATTCAGAATTTAATTATTCAATATGTATTTCTGGTATATAAACTACGAAAGCTGAATGTACTTTTACTACAGATTGCCTAAATTTAATAGTTTATGAGTTTTTATTTATTTATTTTTTTATTATGTTTCAAGGAAAATTATTGGCTGGTGTTTTAAGTTTAAGCAATCACCATCCGAGGTATTGACCCTCCATAAAAACAAACAGTACTTAAAAAATGTCATCACTACTAGCATTATATATATTTTTTAAACCTTTTTATTGCTTCTTTATTAAAAAAAAACAGCATAACTCAAAAAAGTGCGATTGTTCTATTATGACATATATCACAACGAAAATGTGGTAAATTTTTATGTGGAGAGGGGCACAAAAGTAACTTGCTTATTCTACCACTAGAGAAATTTCCAAAAAACCACCAAAACCCTTATTTCACATAAGTGTTTTGGTGGGATCTCTTCTCTTTTTCTGAGGTCGATAAATGAAAAATTATCTTATGACCGTTGTTTTTCTCAGTAGACCTTGCTCTGTAGGTAGAACCTTACCACATTGGCATAAAGTGGGAGCTTTTAGAAGAATAATTATATTGGCTAAGTCTTCCAAATAAAAGGTGTGAAAATATCTATTAAGAAAGGTAGGTCCCCTAGACCGGGTCGGTGGACAAAAGGATGAAGTTTTCTTGTAAACGTAGCGTCATTAATAAGGTGAACAGCTTTTTTGAAATAAAGTCCAGAATGGTAAAGGATGACGCCAATGCCCCGTAAATAACCTAACTTTTAAATGTTTAATCACTAACCGAATTTGTGGCAACTTTACGCTGGGATGTACTAAAAAATTAATGGGTATTTGAGCGTGCGCATTTAAAAGGATCATGGATCTAAAAATTTCTACAGAGCTTTAATTTTAAGAACCTTGAATTTTTTTTATATATTTAGATACTGAACTCTTTTAGTTTGCGTTTCTATACGTATATAAATTAAACTAGGTAGTACTGTAAAAAATAAGGTGGCAGAATAAATAGTACTAAATTTAGCTAGCCATAAGAGAGGAACTAGTCGCCTCTAGATATGGGGGTTGAGAACACCTAGACAGTTTAAGAACAAAGTTTAAAATATTGGCACAAAAAAACTTGTATTGTTTTCGCCCCGATATTTAGAGATGACTAGCTCCTAATTTTTTGCTATTCAAATTTGTAGATTAATTTATTGTTTTATATAATACTAATTCAATTTAAATATAATTAAGGTAGTATATATATTATATATATATATATATATATATTATTATATAATATTATATATATATATATATATATATATATATATATATATATATATATATATATATATATATATATATATATATATATATATATATATATATATATATATATATATATATATATATATATATATATATATATATATATATAATATATATATATATATATATATATATATATATATATATATATATATATATATATATATATATATATATATAATAATGACATTTAATTATTTTTTTAAAATGAAAGTTTTGTACAGATTTTTAGGTCTGGGACTGGCCATGCCTTTCAAATGCACACGCTTAAATACCCAGTGATTTGTTTAGAGCGCCCCAGCGTAAAGTTGCCACATAAAATTTTCAATGACCATACGCCCGTAATTGTTAAATAAAAGAGCATAGGAGATATCAATGAAAATTAAAAAGACACAAATGAAAAACGCAACAATTTACGGTAAACTTTGCAGACAAGTGATCTCTAACGAGGTCGCACCATCGCATCGCATATAAAAACAGAATACTCCGTCTTCGAATCTAATAGACTAATAGTTTGAATGTACACCCGCATCAAAAAAATCCTTAAGAGTCCATTCGCGCCGCGAAAATTGGATCCAATTTGGGGTTCGGGGCATAATGTTTTTCTCAAAAACGGTATAAGTTATCGAAAATTTTCAAAAACTATATGAAAGCCAACACTTAAATCTAGGCTTCTGCTGTAATAGTTTTTTAAATTTGGATTTAGTTTTTAATATTTCTTTGAGTGAAAGTCACCCCAAAATCGGTTATGTTTAGATACTATTTTCTCTTATCTCGACTCATATTTCAAAAATCCGGTACAGCAGAGGCATAGATTATTTCCTTACCTTTAAAATGGTGTATAATTTATGTCATTTAAGTGAAAAATAGTTACCGAAAAACGTTATCTCCTGTAGGCTTGCAATCGGAAACAACATCGCATCGATGCACCGAATTTGAAAGAACCTAAATAAAATATAATATTTTTAATGCGGTTTACGAAAATTGTGATAATGGGAGTTTGTTAGTCTCCGCCCGCGTCCTTTCGCCCGACCCCTAAGGTGTAGCGTAAATGCACTCTTAACGACGTTTATTATCTGCTCGTGGACTCGTGAAAGATATTTTTATAAAAAGTCGATGGTGTAAATGTCTTTTAAAACTATTCCTCTTTGTGAAAAATAGCACAATAAAGATCTACATCACCACAAACTGCTTTTCGATTTTTAAATGCGGCATCGACCGCAAAGATGCTTTTATTTCATTGTTACTAGTTACATAATGAAGTTGTAATTGTAAGGTAATTAATTCACGTAAAGAAATACTGCATTTAATTATTACACTATTTCAGCTTTTATATTAATTAATATTTAGTAGTAACTTTTCTGTATCTGAAATAAATAAACCAAGTTAAGAATTTATATAAATTTTATAAGGATGTGTGTTCGATCTAACGAGTAAATTCTACAAGGTTTGTTGCATTTGCATGATTTTGGCATGTTATTTCGGACATATGGATACGAACTACATCACAATATCTTCGTGTTCCAATAAAAAATAATAGACAATTGGAATCCCTTCAGAAGAATAAGCTATTAACTAGTTGTAACAAATTAATAAACAATTGTTATAAGTATGTGAGGATTATTTATCCTTAATTGGAACAGCAAAAAGATAGTTGCTAAATTAAAACGTGGCCGTAGAAGTCTTGAAGACAATTCACGTAAAGGACGTCAGCAACAAGAATCGTAGAAATAATACTGGATATGATTTCGGTGGATTAACCGAAAGATATTTAGTAGAAGGCTCTAGAAATTTTATTAGACATTGTGAATAATATTTTGGCTATAGTTTTAGGTTCGAAACAGGTACAACCAAGGAAGTTTAAAGGTGTATGGAAGCCCAATACTGTAGAACAAAATTGTCCAGGCGTGCAGGGCAGCGGGAATCGGGGGATTGGCCCCGCAGAGTTTGCGCAATGAATAGTAGGTCAGAGCCGAACTTCCATAATTTTTTGTTACTATCTATAAAGTTAACATCATCAAATGTCAAATTCAAGCATTCACTGTTTTTTTATTTTTTGCACAAAATTGTTGGTTATTAAACGATACTACCATAGAATATTTAAAATTATTGTGTAATATTGGATTGATATAATATGGAAAGAACAGATGGCGCCACTTTACAGCCTTCTATTTAAATGGTCGATATTTTTTAGAGTTTTGTATTTTTACCAAAAATCTTTGTAAATAAATAAAAACACGATTTTTTATAATAAATTTCAAACATTGTATGATAGTTTCATGTACTTATCACCAATTTTGTGATAAAAGAAGGGCAAGATAGTGTAAATGAGTTTAATCTAATCCTAAGATTGTGGTTGTACATTAAAAAGTAAAAAAATTTATAACTGCTTTTTAGGCATGTACTTTTCACTAATAACAAACATTCATGAGACAGAATAACAGTGGTTAAAAATGTTTAGTAACCTTTGGTACCTAGGTATAAATTGTAACAGTAACCGTTAAATATTTTGTGTCTACAGTATGTCGAGCTAAAAAGTTGATAATGTAAGTATCAGAAACCAAAAATCTAATTTTTTTTAACATATACGGAAAAAGCAAAAAGGAACTTTAACATAAAATTATACTTTCTTTTATTCAATTAGAGGGACCTGTATATATTAAAATTTGCCTGGTCTGCCCAGTAATTAATAATTTTTATCCTTTAAAAGAATGTACTAAATTATTAAATGAAATAAAAGTGCCTAAATGTAAACCTTATTTCTTTTTAATAATCCACAGAAATACACATTGTGGAAATCATCTAAAAGATAGTTAAGATTGCCTTACTTTTCTCACTGCTATTTCCTATGAAATTTTCATTTTCTATAATTCATAATTGATATATTATTATTTATTCGGTTATTTTACCTAACGTTACGTCTCATAAGAAACACCTAATTTAAATATAAGAAATACTTACCTAAAGTAAAAAATGCCGGGTATGTTACCCTTAGATTTGCAAGATAAAACCATACAACCTCTAGTCATTTTGTTACGATATTATAAGTAACAAACAATAAACACAAAATTATAGTCACAATTTAATAAACACTAATCACTAAAATAAAAAGGTTTTTATCAATCCAAAAAAACTTCTGCAACCACAAAATATAATCACACAAAGCAAAACAATCGAAACTAATACGGCTCTCATAAAAGTATAATGTGTTGCCTAACTATACACTGATTTATCAGTGTGTAAGTAGGCAACACATTAAATTATTTCGTGGAATTTCGTTATTGCGCAAAATCGGCGGGGCCAACTCTGACAGTTATTTTCATACTGGGCTGGACAGTTTTTGATCGAATGGGCCATAGCATTGGGCTTCCATACACCTTTAAACTTCCTTGGGTACAACACATTCGAATGCGACTTTCTCAGCAACATTTATAGCGTTTTAAAAAAGATAAAAAGAATTATGTGCGTGGTTTTATCATTATAGATGAGACTTGGGTTTTTCAACATGATCGTGGATCAAAACAAGAGGCTAATGAGTGGTGTGAAGCGGATAAGGCTAGAGAAATTAACCTAGAAGCATCTTTTTTTTTCAATGCAAAAAGAATTTTGTTCGTGAAATATTTCAAAACTAGCAGATCAGTAAATTTAGATAATTATTGTAACTTTTTGGACCAGCTAGATGTGATTTGGAAACAAATTTCATATTTTTTACCATGTCTTACTGGTGAAAATTTTTTGACCAGGTATATTTTTTCTTCGTAAAAATATTTATTCTACTTTTAACAAAATGACCAAGCCATTTTTGTTTAGGTTTAAATGTTTATGTTCACCTCTAGTTTTGCTTAATATGCTTTGTTATTATGTACTACCTCTAACGTAATACCTTGAATTTGATATTTATAATTATTAATTAGTAGTTTGTATATATTTTTCTAGGAATTTTTTTAACGTTGCATCTATCGGTGCTATTACATAAACAGTTTTAACAAATAAATTATTTTGTTTAAATAGGAAGTGCTTAATCTCTTTTGTGATAATAAAAAATGGTTTTTAAAATTTCATTATCTTAATTTATTTAAAACACAAACTTTTTATTGGTAAGTTTCTTCAGCCATATTTGATAATTCTATTTTAAACAAATTAAAGCACTTATAATCTTCCTACTTCTGGGCAGTAACTTAAAGGGGATTTGGTAACAAAATTTTACACCCCAAATGTATTAAAAAAAAACTGATATTTTTTTTATGATAGCTGTCAGAAAAAAAATTCCTTATATTAATTTGGATCGCCTAGCTAGAGAGGAGGAAAAAAAATCAGAAAATTTAAAGGTTTTTATGGGTAACTGTTTAAATAAATTGTGTAATTGGCTTAAACTGACAGGTGTAACATTTTCAGAAAAATGTACTTTAATAAAAGTGCATAAATCCGCATTCCATTGGTGTTTTTTTTTGTAGCATTAAGAAACAAACAAATCAAAATATTATTAATGAAACAGCAGAAATAAAAAAGCTTAAAATACATATTTAAAAGCAAAATCAAGTTTTACAATAATTAAAAAAATAATAATATTTTTTAGGTTTAATTATCTAATAACCGCAGGTCTTATAAACATACTTTAGGTAGCTTAACAACCTATTTTTTTTAAAGGTTAATAAATATATTTTTGGATATTTTAATCATGATGTAAAATATGGAAAATATATTTTGCTTTTAACAATATGTTAGCTAAATTCAAAATTCCCATCGCTTTCAAATCTCAATTTTTTTATTAGTGCGTGGGCACGCCGTTTTGATTTTTAAAAATTGCGGCAATTTTTTTTTCATGCAAAAAGAATATGACAGAAGCTATTTTCTTGCAATTGCTTAGCTGTTTTAATAATAGGGATAGTAAATTTTAGAAATATTTAAAGTACCAGCCTTAAAATAAATTGTTACTATATAATTACCTTAATCTAAGAGCATCGAGCGGTGGTTAAAATATGTTTATAAATAATAACCAAAAAAACATTTGTGCATTTATTTTATACTTAAAAATTTTAGAAATAATTAAAGAATTTGTTTACAAATCTCAGTAAGCTAGTAAACCTTATTGTTAAAACAAATTGCAGCAATAAAATTTAAACTGTAAAAGTGCGTGCAAGAAAAGTGGCAGCAAGACAACTTTGAAACCGTAAAAACACCTTTACGTTTATGGTGATGCATAGTACACAATTTTTTTGTTTCTTAAAACTTTTATTTTTACTATAAAGTGTCATTTCTTAAATTGAATGAACATGCTTAGCAATTAATTAAAAAAGCAGAAAACCATCAAAATAAAAAAGGTCAAGGCATAATACGCTTAAGAAATAGTTTTAACAATGATAACCTTTATTTCTCTAGATCGTGACAAATTAAGCGATGAAAATCGTTAGAATTCTATTCAAGTGAGAGGAAAATGTTAATTTTTTTATTATGTGTCTTTATTTTTTTGACAGCCAATGACTATGTTACCTTGTTTTTAGTTTTAACTTGTTACTACCCAAGTAACACAATTTTTTTTTAGAAGCCGAGAGAACCGCAATATAAATTACCGTTTTATTATTTGTTCTATACAACGTTCTCTCAAACCTTTAAATGCTTGTTTTATACCCAAAATAGGCGCACTTTATACAGCTAATTTATTAAAGCTTTATAATTTGCTATATAAATAAGGTTTAATATGGTATGAATTGTAATTAAAAGGAATATACTTGGACCAAATTTAACAATAGTGCTAATATTCGATTAAACAGTTGTCAATTGCGCTTTTTTCAGCAGACTGACAAAAAATTTGTGAATAAATTTTTTCAGGCAAATAAACTGGAAAAAAGTTTTTTAAGGTATTTTATGGTTGTCGCCCATGCCGACTTTTTTTTCAAACCTATATATATTGAACACGGCTGAAACAAATAAGACTGATCTACATAAATAAATTACACCTAAAATAAATAACCTATTTTAGAAAGTTTCGCATATGCAGAGTGTAAAATTCACTTGGATGGATTTTTTTCTGATAAAATGTAGAGTTTTAGCTCTAAATTCATCAGAGGCCGGAAAAAATTAAAAATTGGATTGAAAAAAATTATATCAAAAATTAATTGTTTTGTTTTTTTTAAATTTTAACCTTTTTAAAAATGTTACTAGATTTAAATGTCCATACTTTAGTCACGAAAAAATTATTAAAAAATAATAGTAAATAAGGCATAATAAGAACTTTAATTGCTTTATGTAACAATGGAAGCCCTAACATCCTGAGAAAAATTAAATGGCGACGTGCAAACAGCTCAGAATGGAAATGGTTGCGAAATATTCTATCAAACGGCTTTTAAAAAGCTATTTTTTAAGGGTTTGCTTTATAACAGCTTTATAAAAGAATTAGTGCGACCCTCTAGAACTTCGAATAATGTACAGAGGGCGCTAATCGCGTTGTTATATCTCTACTGGCTCTATAAGGGTGCTACAACACACTATTGCGTTATTAAACAGTCAGTGACTATTTGCATATTTAATGTACCTTTATTTATTTCAAGATTTATTCCATGCAGTACCTCCTTATCTAATAGTTTTAACGACTTCTGTAGATAAAACGTTTTTGTCGTTTTAGCTTAATTGTCTGAAAAAATTCATTATACATTTTTCATATCTAAATAGCCTGTGCAAACTGCAAACTCATCGCCGATACGGCTGACGTGTAATTAGTAACTTTCAAAAGACCGGCATCGTATCTCTTTAGTAAAAAGTATATATTTTTTTTACTTTCAGTAGGTGTACCGACTTCTTCTAATGGCACGTCATCGATTAAGATTTCATTTTCCAATTCCAATACCCAGTTTTCCCGTTTCTCGTCATCGTCAATTTCAATAAGTTTAGCTTAGCTTAGAAAACACACGATAAAATAGCCGAATGACTTGCCGCTGGGTATGCCTGCTTTATAGCAATTTTATTTCGTTGTTGACTTAAAAAAACCTTTTAAATAACTACAATATCCCAGTAGTAAAGCATGTTTTCTTAGAAATTTATGAGTATAAAACACACATCAACAAAGCATTTAAAAAGAACCTTTATAATGGCGTTAATTATAAAGCATTGGGATAAACATACGAAAATTACTCCATAAGGGTTTTACAAAAAGATTTAAATTAATGGCATAATTGATGTTTTCATGGTTTTATTAGTGCTTTATATAGTAGCTTATAAAGCACTAAGCTGTGGTTGTCACGTTTACAGAGGCTTATTAAAGCAAATATATAAAAGATATATTAATTAGCTTTAAGAAAGCTCTTACAACTATATTAAAGAGCCATATTACTTAAAGAACTATTTAGTGTAAATTAACACTTTTATAAATATATTAAAGGTCTGTTTACACCTTTATAAAACTTTTATAAAGAGTAAATTGATATAAAGAACCATCTTGTGTTACTTGGGTATGAATAACTTAAAATAAATTCAATAAGTCAAAAACAAGTAATTTTTTTAAAAGATGCTCGGGTCCGTGGATCTGAGCGCGCGATAGCCTATTTGTTTCTCTCATTCAGTCTCGTTCTACATAAAGATATGAGATTTGGTATTTAAATGTAAATTTACATAAGTATTCCACGTACGTGCAAAAATATTGATAAAGTTATGTCAAGTGATTTCTGAGATATTCGATTTTGAAAATCACCGATTTTACTACTGACTGACTGACTAATTAACTCATCAAAATTTAGGGTACTTTCCGAGCGAATAGAAACTTAAAATTTGGTATTTAAGTAGGTTTTAGGAGAGAAGTAAAGAAAAAATTCTGAAAACTGCGCATTTTTACTCGGAAAACCCGGAAACAGGGCCGTATTATCGTATTTTTAGGGGTAATTTTGCAATCTGATTGAACCTGCCTTTCTGAGGTCACAATTGTCCTAGAATTTAAAATCCAAGGAACAATAAGGAACATTAAAATGAGCAATTTTCGCACTTCCTATTCAGTCTAATGGTTAGGTTCTACCTACAGAGCAAGGTCTACTGAGAAAAACAACGGGCATGAGATAATTATTCATTTATGGAACTCAGAAAAAAGAGAAGAGATCCCACCAAAACACTTATGTGAAATAAGAGTTTTGGTAGGATTTTTGAAAATTTCTCCAGTGGTAGGATATGCAAGTTACTGTTGTGCCCCTCTCCACATAAAAATTTACCACATTTATGTTGTGATATATGTCAGAATAGAACAATCGCACTTTTTTGAGTTATGCTGTTTTTTACAAAGAAGCAATATAAAGGTTTCAAAAAAGAAAAATACCATCTATCCGAAAAAGCCCCGAACTTAACACTTTTTCGGCGGTTAACCCAAACTAACCCTTTATAACATTTAATTTTACAAATAATGTTTAGCGTACAATATGGAAAACAATTTAAGTAATTAACCCAACATATTGGTAGCCTGGCATTGCGTTTTTCATTATTGACAAATATACAGGGTGTTACAGAATGTTGTGAGGAAAATTTAGGGGCAGGTTGTACATCTAAAAAAATGAAAAAAAGTTCATATGAACATGGGTCCGGAAATGCTTCGTTTTGTACACGCAAATGTATGAATATAAGTCACATTTACATGTATAAAAATGTTTTTATAGGTACTTACATCAGTGGCGTCCGTGCCGGTAAGTCCTTATTTTTGGCTAGAAAAAACTGTACGCCACTGGTTCTCGCAAAAATTAGTATTGCTTTCTTAAAGCCAGTTTAATTATGCTTAAAAAGTACCTCCTGGACTTTTTTGTTCTGACTCACCATTTTCGACATTAAAATAAGTACACTTAGCCATTTCCCGAATTATTTATAATTTTAATATTTTATTTGTTCTAATTATTCAGGAACAATGTATTCGATTTTAACTTTAGATCAAATGTTGGAAATGGCTTTTCTCTGCTTTAATTCATGCTGAAAATGGCATTCGAATATTTCTTCTGACCCTTTAAAATATTTGACGTCTCTGGCGAAAACAGCTTATCATACGAATTAATAAATTAATTTTTATTTCGAAAACGGTGAGTCAGGACGCAAAGTCCAGGAGGTACTTTTTAAGCAGAATTAAACTGGCTTTAAGCAAGCAATACTAATTTTTACAAAAACCAGTCGCATTCAGTTTTCTTCACTAAAAATAAGAACTTACCGGCACGAACGCCACTGATGTAAGTCCCTTAGAAAATAATTTTTACATGTAAATGTGACCTATAATAATACATTTGCGTATAGCAAAACTTATCTCAAAGCTTAACGAGTTTTCGAGAAATGTAAAATAAACTATAAAAGGCGAAAAACTTTAAACACCCCGTATCATAAAAACAAAGCATTTCCAGACCCATGTTTATATGAACTTTTTTTCATATTTTCAGATGTAGAATCTGCCCCTAAATTTTCCTCACAACATTCTGTAACACCCTGTATAATATAAATTTCTTTTCTGTAACCGTCTTTCTCGTTTTGAAGTACTGGCACACTATTATTTTAAATCATAAAAGACTTGTAGCATTAGGTTTTTTTTTAATTGGTAGTAATGTTTAATAATTAACCAAAAGTATTGCTAATTGTTAATTAAAATAATAAGGTTAATATAATATGTACCTACGTAATTATACTGGTATTACATAAATTACCTTGATTTAGTAGTCTTGCACGGGTCTATAAAATTCTAGGGTCAGAAAGTTACATAGACGTTATTATTTAATACCTGTTAGATTTGTATTCAGTTCGCTTTCACCATTTTTTAAAAAATAATATTTGGTTTATTTAACCAAATATAACCGGATTATAAGGCCTAAACTGCCCTCAAAATCAAAGAAATTTAAACGCAAATACGAAATTTACCTCATTTGCTTTTTTAAATATACAGTGCGTCCATAAAGTCTTGCACAAATTTGAATAAAATTCAGCTAATCATTTTTGAAAAAAACGCTGAAATACGTCGAGCAATTATACAAGGTGCCCCGAAAAAAGTATTAGATTAAACAAGTTTAGTTTTTTAAATGGGACACCCTGTATACAGAGCTGTCGATAATTGAATTAAAATAATTGAAAAATCGTATTCAATTACTTCTCAGTAATTGGATTTATTTAATTCAATAACTTTCCGGAAAAGGTAATTGTATTTGGATTATTAATTAATAGGATATTGAAAGTTATTGTAAAAAAATTTTAAATTTTTTTTTAAAAAAAATAAAAAATTTAAAAAATTTTTTTTTTTTTTTGGGGGAAAAAAAAAGGGTTTTGGGGGGAAAAAAAATTTTCCAAAAATTTTTTTTTAAAAAAAAAAAATTTTTTTTTTTAAAAAAAAAAACCCCCCCAAAAAATTTTTAACCCCCAAAAATTTTTTTTTTTTAAAAAAATTTAAAAACTTTAAAAAAAAAACAAAAAAATTTTGGGGGAAAAAATTTTAAAAAAATTATAAAAAAAAATTTTTTAAAAAAATAAAAAAAAAAAAAATTTTTTTTTAAAAATTTTTTTTTTTTTTAAAAAATTTTTTTAAAAATTTTTTAAAAAATTTTTAAAAAATTTTATAAAAAATTTTTTTTTAAAAATTTTTTTTTAAAAAAAAATTTTTTTTAAAAAATTTTTTAAAAACTTTTTTAGGTTTTTTTTAAAAAATTTTTTTAACCAAAAAAAATTTTTTTTTTTAAAAAAAAAAATTTTTTTAAAAAAAAATTTTAAACCTTTTTTTTTTTTGGGGTTCTAAAATTTTTTTTAAAAATTTTGGAAAAAAAAAATTTTTTTTTTAAAACCTTTAAACCATTTTTAAAAAAAAGGTTTTTTTAAAAAAATTTCCATTTAAAAAAACCCCAAAAACCTTTTTTTTTTAAAAAAAAAATTTTTTTTTTTTTTTTTTTTCCCCCCCCTTTTTAAAAATTTTTTTTTTTAAAAAAAAAACCCAAAAAAAAAAAAAAAAATTTTTTTTAAAAACCCCAAAAAAAAGGGTTAATTAAAAATTTTTTTTAAAAAATTTTTAAAAATTTTTTCCCCAAAAAATTTTTTTAAAAAATTTAAAAAAAAAAAAAAAAATTTTAAAATTTAAAAAAAAAATTTTTTCCCTTTTTTTAAAAAAAATTTCCCCCTTTTTTGGGGGGGTTTTTTAAAAAAAAATTTTTTCCCCCTTTTTTTTTTTAAAAAAATTTAATTTTTTTTTTTAAAAAAATTTTTGTTTTTTTTTTTTTTTTGGTTTTTTAAAAAAAAAATTTTTTAAAAAAAAATTTTTAAAAATTTTTAAAAAATTTTAAAAATTTTTTTTTAAAAAAAAAAATTTTTTTTTTTAAAAATTTTTAAAATTTTAAAATTAAAAATTTTTTTTTTTTTTTTTTTAACCCAAACTTTTAAAAAAATTTTTCCCCCAAAAAAAATTTTTGGGGAAAATTTTTTAAAAAAAACCAAAAGGGGGAAAATTAAAGAAAAAAAAATTATTTTCCCCCCAAAAATTTTTTTAAAAAATTTTTTTTAATTTCCCAAAATTTTTTTTTTTCCCCCCTTTTTTTAAATTTTTTTTTTAAAAAATTTAAAAAAAAATTTTTTTTAAATTTTTTTTTTTTTAAAAAAAATTTTTTTTAAAGTTTTTTTTTTAAAAGAAAAAGTTTAAAAACCCAATAAAAAAAGAAATTTTAAATTTTAGAAGTTTGAAAATGATCCAAAAAAAAGAGAGAATGAACTCTTAATATTTTACGGGGGGGAAAATAAACGAAACATTTAATTTTGCTCTAAAACTTTTCCCCATAATACCACAAATTTTTGGATTTTTTTGTCGATTAAAAAATTCTTTTTTTTTTTTCAAATACCGACTGCACTATTTATTGACACTTTTTTTATGTCGGGGGCAATATTCATTTTACTGGTGTCTGGGTTTTCCCCGAACGAAAATTTTGGGAATTTTAAAATTTCATTTAATTGAATAAAACAAGATTCGCTTATTAAAATTTTATGAAACTTGGCACGAGGGCTTGTCAGATTGGTCTCTTCAAAAAAAAAAAAAAAAAAAAAAATTATTTCATTTTTTTTTAAAAAATTTCAGGGGAGCCAATAATCGCCCCCCCCTTAAAAATTTTAAAGGAATTTCCTGTTTCGCTCTGCTTGTTTTTTATTTTTCAGATGTATGTTTATTTAAATAAGACAATGAGAAATGAAAATCCATCCTCAGAATTAATGTGTCACGTGAAATGTTTTCACCTTATCACGAATTTGAAGTCAGAGTTGCAACATATTAATATGGCGGACGAGATTTTCAACAATTTGAATGATTTTTGAAAATCTTGTTTGTCATTTTGGATTTGCCATTTTGAATTTAAATAATCTGATCTCAAATTCGTGATCAGCGACTCTTAAAATCCCTATGTACCGAATCTGCCGTAAATCGGAGATATTTAGTCCGCCATGTTGGACCCGCCATTTTCAATTGTGCAAATCTGACTTTGGATTCGAGAGCAGTGACCTCCAAAAGCCCATTTCACCAGATTTGGCGTTATTCGGTTGATTTTAGGATTTTAGAAAAATAAAAATTAGTACCAAACTTTACTTAAAATGAAGAATTTGATAGTCGTTAACCTCGGTTGTAACCTCTTAAGTTTTCAAGTAAGGTCAATAAAGTATTGGCAACTATGTATTGTTAAAACCTTTATCAAGTTTGGTTATTTAGTATCATTAACATAAAATAAACTTTAACTATTTTACACGCTATTTTATGACAATTTACCGGATGTATTATTTTCCTTTCCAAACGGACCACACCCCCAAGAACTAACGAACAATACGGGTCAAGACTGAATGTGACCTTCCTTTAGAAAAAAACCATTGAAACAGTATACGTGTTATATATCAATGACTTATACTATCGCTCTACTTCCAGGTACTATGAAAGTAAAACCAAATTTAGGTCAATTTTGGGTTTTAGAAAATATTTTAAAATATTTCGTGGTTTTAAAAGGCTTGTATTTTAGTCCTAAAATAATGGCATTTCGAACAGAATGCTTCAAAACAGCTGTATCAGTTTCTTTCTTTCCGTAGGTGATGCTGAAAATACGACTTTTCCGCACGCATATTAGTTTGGAAAATGCATATTTTCTGCACGAAGTGCTGAAATTTCTTTAGTATTTTCCGCATGCTTTTAGAAAAAAAAACACGATTGTAACTCCCGCGAAAAGTATCTTTACGCACTTGTTAGGATAATAACTAGTTAATACAGGAAAATGTCTAAAACTGTAGTGCTGTTGTCAAATTCCAAATTTTATGAAATTTCGGATTTGTTTATAGGCCTAGGGATTTATAGAATACAATTAGCTGATGTCGCATCTAAGAATTGATTAACAGACTGTTTAAAATATTTCCATTTTCGCGAACTACTTGCAGTTCCAAAACGATGATGTATACACACAAATCTGTATTAAAACCAAACAGAAAGAGCTTTAAAAACATTTTTAGGTCAAAAAATGATTTAAGACGTAACTAAAATTATGAACTGTGCGTTCAATTTAGCTTGGTAACATTTTGATTCGCTGTATTTTGTATTTGTTGGTTTTAAGAGATATCAAGGTGATTTAAAAAACAGAATGTATGGTTGGTAGCCAAGTTTTTAATTTTTTTTAAATGGAACACGCTGTATATTATGTATCCACTAAATAGAATATGTTATTCTGCTTACGGAAAATTTAGTGGTTATGTTAATATGATACCTAGTTGAAATGGTATTTTGTGAGTTTAGTATTAGTATTAGTATTAGTAAAGATACCTGGGGCGGCGGAAATAAAGTGGTCTACACTCGTAAAAAATATAAATCCGGCACTCATTACTCGTATCCTTTCTATTTTAAGCTGTTAGATAAACAACGCGGCATTTTTATCGAGAGTGCGGGGACGTCAAAAATGACAAGTGCATTGTTTAGTATCCGTAAAGCTCCTTCAAAACAGATTTTTGGAAGGCTGGTTAAAAAGGAAATGGTGGAACCCTAGTTGGCCAGCCAACAACCCGAGCTTAAATTATTGGATTTTTTCTTCTGGAGACATATAAAAAATCATGTGTATCAAACACCTTGTCATAATGTAGTGGAGCTTCGTCAAAGAATTTCAGTGGCAATCAATCATTTGAGAGATAATCCGGACATGCTGTTAAATGCCAAAAATCATACAGTTAAAGTATATGAAGAATGTGTTCAACAAAATGGAAGTCATATACAGCAGTACTTAGAATAGATAAGGACTTTCCTACCATTTGTGTTGTTGCATTTATTTCAGTATTCCTGTTGAAGTTATTTTGTATATATTTTTGCTAATTGTCAAAAAACGATTGGATTTAAATATAAAGTGTGATATATTACTATAATAAGAATAACGCTTTCTATTAAATGAGTATATAATATACAGGGTATTTCATTTTAAAAAATTAAAATTAGGCGTATATGTCAAAAATTTGTTAGTATTTTTTTCCACGAATAACTTAGAAAAAAACTTGGCAACTAACCATACATTTTGTTTTTCAATTCACCATGATATCTTTTAAAACAAAAAAGTTATAGCAATTCAAAATTTTATCAAGCTAAATTGAACGCATGGTACAGTTCTTTAAAAGTTATTTATAAAATTGTGATGAAATAGTTGTATTATTAGTAATATTAATAGTAAAGTTGTCGGAATAATCCATTATTTGACTTGTGTAAACCCTTTAAGTTTTGGAAATATTTTGTAAAGAAATTTAAAAATAATTTTAATAGAAAAATTGCTTATTTAAAAAAATATATGACATGATAGATTAAATTTAAGCATGTAAATTGGTAGGTATTGTTATTGTTATTAAGAAGTGATTCAATATATTAAGCCAATTCGATACAGTATTAGGTCTAAATATAGATAGTTATACCTGCTTGCACTAGTGCGGGAAAACTTAGTTTTCCGCACCAGTGCGGAAAAGTGACACTTTCGGAACTAAACTACATTTTCCATTAAAAAATAATAATAACATCCTAAAATAAATTTTTCTTGTCGCTGTTTAATTTTTGATATTTTTGTAAAAATTAAAGTCTAAAGATATATAATTATTTTTTTATATCTACACGCTTCCCTGGGTAAAAATAAGTTTTGACCTCCAGGGTTCCACTTTGGTACTCTTATAATATCTGTTAATGTCGTAACAAAAAATCACCTTTAATTCCAAGATTGACGTACCCATAATTTAGTACCCATAATAGTTGAAAATTACTTCCTGGTAAATAATTTATGGCAAAACCCATATTGGTTCCATGCACTGGTGTCTCCTAAATAGCTGGTTTAGTATTTAGGAGACCTTGAGTTTAAGAAAACAGATTTTGTTTGTTTAAAGTTTTTAATATTAGTTATTAAATATTTCTGTTTATAACTAATTAAATAACCATTAATTAATAAAAGTAACATGACAGCAATATAAGATTGTTCTTCGCCCAATTGACAAAAAAATACTAATTTATAGAAAAATATACAGTATCTTCAATGAAGTCCGAAAAAATCACAAAAATGGTACACTTTTTTATACAGGGTGTCCTGATAAGGTCGTCCTCCGGCGATATCTCGAGATGCCTTCTACGCTTAGCTTTCGGAAAAATATATTTATTGTAAAACCAGCCTTTAAAAAATGCTGGAAATTATTTTTAAGTTTCTAATTCCACCGCTAGAGGGCGTAAAACTAAGAACAAAATTGAAAACACGGATTATTCAAAAATATTCTATATTAACTTATGTCGTTGATAGTCTTTGTACACTTAAGGGCAATCTTTGGGAATTCTTTGGCTACCTTTTGGGTAATCCCTAGAAATCTTTTGAAATCAGGGAAGTCTTTGGCTATCTTTGGGTAATCTCTGGAAATCTTATGAAATCTTAAGGATATCTTGGGAAGTCTGGGGAAATCTCTTAAAATCTTTAGGATGTCTTTGGAATCCCCGATATTTCAAGGAAGTCTTTAACCATTTGTGGAAATCTTTAGCTATCTTATCGCATATTTCCTCCTTTCTTGCTGCATTTGCGATTTGAATTCACAAGGGTACAGTCGCTGTTGGTCGCTGTGTTAGTATTAAAATTAAATATTTAAGATTTAGTACATTTTCTAGGTAAGTTAATTAAAATTAAACATGAATTAGATTAAACATTTATTAATTTAATCTTAAATTTATTTTTGGTAACACATATATGTTATATAAAGCATTTTTTATTATTGTTTCTGTATACTGTGACAGTAAATTAAAGAAATGGCCTTTTTTCTAAAAATATCTTTTTCTGTGTTAGATTTTTTTAAAGTATTGTTTACTTTTTAAATTTTTTCGTATATACAACATCTATCTTATAATTATTTAAACAAACAAAACTTATTCTGTGTTCTTTTAAATACCTTAAATATATCCTTTGAATAAAAGTGGTTTATTTCAAACAATATATTTTTAAATATGTTCTATATTATAGGCGTATTCATGTTAAAAAAAGCTCTTGACAAGTATGCCAGCTAGAAAAGATTTTATACAATGGGGCCGTTTCGGCTCTGGTCCCGAGGTATAGCTACTGAATATGATCAGCTCTATAAACTAGCAGAACGCCTAAAACAGACCAGAAGCTTTCATATTGTATAAAAAAAACTTCTTTCGCGAGTTTTATTTTAATATCAAATTTTGTACATCCAATTTACCCGTACCAATTTTAGACTTTTAGTGTAACATATTTACCAAAAATACTGAAATGTTTCTGTTCGGATAATTATTAAAATTTTAACTGCCTAACTTCATAAACATATTTTTGTTAAACTTTAATGTTTATATGCAACGGTGCTAAAATTACGTAACCTGCCTCTACCAAAATACTATTTTATCTTAGACAAAATAAACTGCTGCTCACATCAACTGCAATAGGACATTTTTTGGAAATTTGAAATCATCATTACTCTTAAAAATAAAAAACCAATTTCGGTTTTTACCGTTTTGTAAATAAACTTTTTGGGAAAAAGATGTTATTTTAGTTTAAAAAAAATCTTGTTTTTATTTTTCCGGTTACAAAAGCTTTGTCAAGCGACGACCTACAATTTTTTTTTTATTCATATGGTGTTATTAAGTAGACCATTTGAAAAAAAAATATGTTTTTCAGATTTTTGATGTCTGCTGCGTATTTCAAGCTATTAAATTTTTGTTAATTTTTTTTTTAATATCCCTTTTGTATTTGACGGTTTATCGTAGCGGTTAATTTTTTTAGATGATTTCAAATGTTTATAAGTATCCTTTTAATAGTGAGTTAAACTTTATTTGGGTGTTTCTGTATTCACGATTTTATTTCTCTATATAACTTTTAAAAAATGTAGGCAATTATCTAAAAACGTTTTTTTTAGTTTTTAAAAAAGTTATCAATGGCATAGACTCGGGCGTAGATATGATTATTTTCTAAAGGGTCTATTTTACTTGCCAGAAGATCATTGCCTCGCCGCAGTGATTATTAATGTAGTTTATTCAAGTGCATTTATTGATTAGCTTTAAACACAGGTTGAAATTTTTATAAATGTAGTATTTTTAACCAAAAAATATAACATACAGGGTGTTTCTCAAAAATCATGAATTCCATTTTTTTGCCGAGGAGCTTTTAGAAAATAAAGCATAGTTGTAAATCCCCTACAATACAAAGTAATTATTGTATTGTAGGTACCCTTTTTTTTGGTTAAAATATTACAATACAAAAAATGTTAACTTTTCTTCGAAGTTTAGCGATAAATGCACTAGAATAATTTGCATTACAAATCACCGCGGCGAGGCAATGATCCTCTAGCAAGTAAAATAGCCCTTGATAGAGCTTTTAGACAAAAAAATCATATCCACGCCACTAATAACTGTTTTTAAAAAATTAGCCTCTTTTAACAAATGATTACAATTATGTCGAATAGATAACAAAAACTTTTCAGGAAAATTCTGATCTTCATCAACAGTTGCTGGAGAATATTTTTGTGGACAAATAAACGAAAGACAGAATAACTGTAATTCTAAAACTGAAGAGAGCAAAAGTTATTAAGTAGCGAACATTTTTGAAAGGTTAAAAAAAACAGCTGAATTAAATTAAAAAAACAGATTTGATGATTTACTTAAAAAAGTTTGTTCTTATATTTTTTTAATATGAACACGTCTAACCTATGAAACTTTACAAATTTTAAGGAAATTTTACCATCAATAACGACAATTAATAGGCAGATAAATGAGTTAGATAAATTTGAAGAAGGTAAATTAAGATTTTCTGAATTAAAAGCGTTTTTAGATAAAAGAAATTTAGGCTCATCAGTGTGGATAAGTGAAGATGCGACCAGAATTACAGGCGTAATTAAATATTGTCCCATAAACAACAAAACGGTTGGTTTTGTACCACCTCTAACTAAATTTGGTTTGCCGAATACTAGTAAATTTGTTGTTAACTCGGCCATGGATCTATACAAACAATTTAAAGAAAAAATCCCTAGTAGATATGCATATGTAGTCATTGCACAGCCTTGTGTTGATAAAGCACCATGTTTTTGCCTATTAGCATATGGTACTGACCAAAAATTTACACACAGAGATGTTCTTAATCGTTGGAATACAATGAAAAAAGAAGCAGAAAAAATGGAATAAAAATATTGGGATTTTTATCAGATAGGGATACCAGGTTATTGAAAGCAATGAGACATGTAGAACAATTAGCATCTACTATAAATTTGTGTGTGTGCAAGATACTGTCAATATCGGAACAAAATTAAATACTCGTCTAGCAAGTACGTCATTAACCTTACGCTACAATATATCCATGGATCATTAAAGGTTTATTCAGCATATTTCAAAAGATAAACACTTTCTATCTCATACTGATATTAATTCCGAAGAAAAAATGAATTTTCTGTCGGTAGAAAAAATTTGTAATAAAGTAGGTGTGTAGTGTTAAGAAAAGGATGTTCCTGAAAGCGAAGCAAGACAACTATACTTAAAATTGATTAGTAATATACTGCAGTCTTTTTTGCAAAAATATATTTCAACTAAAGAAAGGATATATTTAATGTGGCATTTGGTGTTTGTGTTACGAATTTGGAGAGCATGGTTAAAAGAAAATAATTATCCCTTCAATAAAAACTTTATCTCAGTAAACTGTTACTTATGCATAGAAATAAACGCTCACTCCTTAATAAAACTTGTCAGATTTTATAGAGATGATCCCAACTTAGGAAAAAATAGTTTTGTTCCTTGGCTGTACAGCAGCCAATCTTGTGAGCAAACATTCCGCTCAGCTCGTTCACTAACGACTGTATACTCAACTGTTGTAAATTTTAGTATGCTAATTAACAGCTTAACAAGAATTCAAAATTTGCAGTACATTTGAAATGACGTATTAGATGAATTTATATTTCCACGAAAGCAATTAACTTTAAGAATGGGTGATACAACTCCTGTGCATCCGTATCTCAGAACACATGATTTTACACTTATGATTGATGAATTTATTGAAATTATAGTTAATCGTGCTTTACACAGTGCAAAAAGTATTGCTGAAAAAATGAAAATGCCTGTAAAAAATAATAAATCTTACAAAGATGTTATATTCAATTCCCCAAATTCATTAGATCTTGATGTAGACATTACTGAAGAAAATGACCTTTCTGGCGATGACGATATATGTGCAAGCTCTGAAGTGGACATTCCTGAATGTATAGATAACAGTGAAAATTTAAATGACCTTTTAGAACTAACAGATGTAGGCTTTTTTGATGGGACATTAAATTTAAAAGATTATAATTTATTTTTAAATCCTCCAGGAGTTACACAAAAAAATATTTTCAACTTTCTAAATATACAAATAAACGGGGTACAAAAATTAGTAAAAAAATCTACTCTTTGTTGGTTTTTCAGTAAGAAACCTAAAAAGGTAAGTTCTGATCGGTTACTTAGGTTGAAAACATAAAATTTATAATTGCAATGATAATTAAATAGTGCACGTTATTATGGTTTTAAAGATCATTAAATTTGTTATTTCTCGAGTTTTTTCTCTTTTTTTCCCAAACCCAAATGTATCTGACAGATTGCTATAATTTAAATATGCCTAATAAAGTCTGATGATGCATAGGACTGTAGAGGAGCATTATATATTCTTAACTCGATTTTTATAAATTTTAAAATCCATATGTAGGAAATCTATCGGATATCTTATGTAATACTAGGAAATCTTAGGAAGTCTTGGGAATTCTTGGGTAGTCTTGGGTAGTCTTGGGAAGTCTTGGGAAGTCTTAGGAAGTCTTAGGATGTCTTAAGATATCTTAGGATATCTTTGGAAATTTTGGGAAATCTTAGGAAGTCTTAGAATATCTTAGGAAATCTTTGGGAAGTCCTGATTTTTTCGGGGAAGTCTTAAAGATCTTGGGAAGTCCCTGAAATCTTTGTACACCTTGATGACTAGTGGTTTACCCCTCGTAAAAGTAAAGAAACTGGTGAAAACCGCATTGAATATCTTAATTAATTCTCGACTTATTGCCGAAAAACTGCATTACTCGCAGTCCTGGATTTTGTCAATAGGCCATATAGGCCGCGGCCTAGGGGCGGCAGCGTCCTAGGGGCGGCAGATTTTAGAGGAAGCTCACTTAATTTCAGAGGATAAAAGTCAAACAAGTTTACCGGTTGTCTCATAGTTTTTTATACTAATACGTTTAATTCTCATAGAAACTTATTCGTATCGGAAATTATCAATCCTAGGTATTTATTATTTTAGAAAGGTACATGGGGCGGCGGAAATAAAGCGGTCTACACTCGTAAAAAATATAAATCCGGCACTCATTACTTGTATCCTTTCCTATTTTAAGCTGTCAGATAAACAACGCCGCGTTTTTATCGAGAGTGCCGGGACGTCAAAAATGACAAGTGCATTGTTTGTCAAACCTGATAATTTTAAATTTAGTTCCTGTTTATCGCAGTTCATCGTTATTATTATAAGTAGTAGTGTTGTTAGTCCTTATTAAGTAATTTTAAATTATGTCTTATTTTACCACCGAGGCATACGATATACTCGCCGTTTATTTTAAAAATTTTCAAAATGCCTCTATTGCTGCAAAACAATATGCTATAAGATATTTCGAAAGACGGCATTTTAATAAAAAAGTGTTTAGACGTTTGACAATTCGTTTAAGAGAGAAACTAGAAATGTGCAATCTATTCTAGCACAATGAAGATACAATTAGCCAGATCCCGTAGATAATAATAAATCAGCTATTATCATCCACGAGCCGGGTGATTACGAATGCTGTTATTAAATTGATGATAAACAAATAATAAGGATATTATTGATATTATTAAATATTTGTAGAAAAAGAAATGGTTCTTGTTGTCATGACATTTTCGATAAAAACGCCGCGTTGTTTCTCTGACAACTGAAAATAGGAAAGGATACGAGCAATGCAGTTTTTCGTCAATAAGTCGAGAATTAATTAAAATATCAAGTTGCAGTTTTCACCAGTTTCTTGACTTTTTTATGCTCTATTTATTGCGCTTATAATAATAACACCATTGCATTTAAATTTTTCGAAAAAATTGACAAAATTTAGAACTTTGACACAAATCAGTCTCTAGGGATAAAACAAAAAAATAACTTAATTATACCAATATTTTATCTTAAGCCCTGGTAAAAGCTCTTTTAAACAAGACATAATTTATCAAAATGGGTTAAGCCGAAAAAAAGTTATTTAATTTTTTTCAAATATACATTTGCTTCTCCCTTCTTTCTATACAGGTTAGGGAAAAACACTTAATAGAAACAAGTTTCCTTATTTTTTATGGTTTGTGAGAAAACTACCAACGACATAAGTTAATATGGAATATTTTTGAATAATCCGGGTTTTCAATTTTGTTCTTAGTTTTACGCCCTCCAGCGGTAGAATTAGAAACTTGAAAATAATTTCCAGCATTTTCTCGACGCTGGTTTTACTAAAAATATTTTTTTCCGAAAGCTATGCGATGAAGGGTTTTCGAGATATCACCGGAGGACGACCTTATCAGGACACCCTGTATATCGTTTCGGGCGAAATTTCGGTTGGTTGTAGTGTTGTAGGGTTTATTTAAGAAATAATGTTTATAAAATGTATTGTTCATACTTAATTAACAGCCTATATATTTTTGGTAATACTAGTCATATATTTTATGTTGGGGCCAACATATACATATTATGTTTATTAACTCTTACGCAATTTTTGTGTATACATTATAAACAAAACATAACATGTGACAATCTGAGACCATTACTTATAAAATTAAAAACTTCCTTTTAATTATTTACACGCCGTATTACGTTATTTTATTATGAACAATGCCCGACATTTACGGCGAAAGAAAGTAAAAAGTAGCAGCGCTATATATGTCGGAAAATAATCGATTCAATTATATGATATGAATATTAATATTTTTAAAGGGTATTAGTCAGCAAAAGTAAAAAAGTCCAGTAAGTTCCCACAGACTATATAATAATTAATTTGTCAAAGAGCAAGATAAAAAAATCTGTTTTTGGTTTGATGTACAAGGTGGCACTTAAAGATGCATATAACGGAAGAATCGAGATATTATGCTCCCTCTCAGAAAGGTCCGAATCATTATTTGTTAAATATAGAAAATAAAGTACAACTTTTTTGTCTCTTGAACTTTTGTCGTATCTTACTTGGTTTACGAGATGAAAAATAGAAACAATTTTACTTAATGTCTATTTTATCTTAAAAAAACATTAATTAATTAATTAATCTAGTTTTAGGACTACCTCTTTCTACAAACAACGCTGTCAAATTTAAAAAAAATGGTCAAAAGCTATTTGAACTATTTTCCAAAAACCGTTACTTAAAAAAAAATAACTCTCTGTATCTTAGACAATACATATTCGGATCTGACCTATGATTACTTTTTTTATAAAATTACCTGTAAAATCATACCCTTAAATATTGTCGCGTCTTTTTTAAAAACCAGTGATGATGGGCAGACTTGTTACAACTGACGTCAAGCACAGCCATCTTGAATAACGGTGACGTCAAATATAAACTGTAGACGTGCTTGAATTTATATCCATAGGCGTATGCATTTAACTTTAGTTTTTAATAAAATTCGTATTATTACTTAAAATTTTTTTATTCTTACCATAAGATATTTGGCTCATTTGTAAAATGCTATTTTTAGATGCCGGTTTGACGTCTTTATAAAATTAAATTGTTTGTTTTTAGCCAAGGTTCCAAAAAGCGTTAAATAATATTAAAAATGTGTTAACAACAAAATAAATAAAAATTTGAAGCTTTAAGTTAATGCTATAAGCCAGTTTTTAGTAATGTTGCATAATATAGGTATCCCTGTAGCTGTTAGTTACTTGAAATGTGTTTAAGTTTAACAACTTTAATTCTATTTTGGCCTTCGTAAAGTTAACTTGCGATTTGGAAGCGATGATGAAGCTTTCTCTGGAGTTTTGAAATTTCCTATTTTTATAAACAAACTTTGCTGTGGCACTGAAGTTTTTAAGATTTGCAAACCATTTTTTAACGATATTATAAGATTGAAAACTGTTGTTTAGTTCCAACTTCATCGTTTTAAATATTGGGTAAAATTTTAAGTTTCTTTTTTTTTTCTAAAATCTGAGCAAATGAGCTCTTCGTAGGGTTTGACCCTACCCTTTTAAAATAATTTTAAAAAGTTATAAATTATTAATATATCATTTGTTTTATTGGTACCCTATTTTGCTTAATTAAAGTACGCCTGAGCGTGTTTAAATACAATTTTCAAATAGGCGCATGTTTTAAAGATTATCATGGTGATCTATTAAAAACACGAGAAATGTGAAGTTTAAAATGATATTGCCAAACTCTGGCTACGTCGTCGTTCTCGAAAAATCACGCGTTCTTTAAAGACCTTAATATCCACCTATACTTTAATATACTAGGTATATATAAATTTCAAAACGCGAGTGGTTGGGTTCATTTTAAGCACCCTGTATTTTTTAATTCCCTAACGAAAATATTTTATTGCAACATCCATTATTGTTTTGTCAATTTCTTGAAAGAAAATGACAAAGTTCCGATATCTTCATAAATGCAAAAAACCTATGTATGGATTATTTTGTTAAAATACTATAGTTTACATTAACAACCGTAACTCCAAATAATGACAGTATTTATAAATAGATTCTAATAACATTTTAAAACAAATTAACTTACCTTGCATAATACCGATTTAAGTAAATTTGGAGAATTATGGTTTTAGACAATGCAAAACATAATTCCGAAATGTTGTTTTTAAATTCAAAAATTTTGGGTCTATTTGTCCTGTTCGGCTACCTCTCCTGGGACAAGCTTTATATATAAATCGTGTGTTAATCGTGGAAGGAATTCAAAATGGCGTTTTTCAATACAGCTCCTTTAGCGCCGGGGTGATACGGTAAAAAGTTAAGCGTTATCATAAACAGATCATATCCTAGAACATGGGTCTCCAAACTTTTTAGCTGAAGGGTCAAACTGACTCCTTCACTAAATCCCAAAGGCCAAGAATTAGCCTAGCCCATCATACAATAACATACTATAATTTTAAATTTCGCAAAATATTTTGTTTTGAGGGTAGTAATATAAGATCTGTTCGTTATTCACAAACAGTGTAACTATTTTACACTATTTTTTTACGTAAGCGCTCTTATCGAAGGTTTATTTTACAACTAGGTGTGTACGAAAAGTGTAAAATAGTGTAAAATATTTCTGTATAACAAATACATCTATAATCACATAATCATCTAGGACCTAGACCACAAACTACATGACTTTTCCCACAATTAAAAAATAAAAAATTAATATCTCAAACGACATTGACCTTAATACTCATTTCTTCGTATTAATTTATTATTATTTTTTTGCAGGTGTTCGTATTTACCAAAACCAAATATCACCAAGTAAAGGATCGGCTCAAGAACCAAGGAATTTCCCATATAAGTGAAATGGAACTGAACCAGTATTTCAGTCCGTGGTACGCCGAGCACTTGGGACTGATCAAAGTGGCCAGTGGTAACACAACAGTTGAAAGCTGGGCATCGACGAAGCTACGTCAAAACTATTTTATATTTACCTATCCTACATTATTAAAAACGAAGGGTGACTCTAGATTGTTAAGTAGGTTAAATAATATGCTTAGGAATGAAGCCATTTTGGAAATGCAGATGAAGTCACTGGGTGTGGCGATTGAAGAACCTGCTAAGAAAAAATGGTTTGAAGAGGTGCTAGACAATTTTTTGAAACTTTGGGAAAGTAATTTGTAAGACACATTTCTACGATTTTTGGAGTAAAAATTTTAAAAGAAAAATTTAAATCATGGAGCAAATATAATACCCAGTATGTGTTAATCGTTATTCGTGATTTTTTTTCTTATATACAAGGTCTTTCAGAGTCCGCATCATAAGGGATTTTTTTTATATAAAATTTGAGTTTGACGTTAGTTTGTGCTTTAAATTCTGTCAAAATTGACTTTTTTTACATCTGTCAAAATGACATTATTTGGGGAATTAAAAAAAAACTATGCAAAACAGTTGATTCTAATGCAATTTATGTCCAGCACAAACTCTGAGTCACCTACGGTGAAACTGATAATTTCGCAAAATTAAAAAAAAATTTAAAATATACTTAATTTAAACCAAATCACCGTATTTGTTAGTAAATCACTTACTTTTTATTGTATTTTAATTAACAAATTGCCTTCGTAATTTAGTTTTTTGAAATCAAACTTGTTTGGGAAACTTTAACATAAGTGATGCTATATGTGGCATTTGTTTCTTATTGGCAACATTCTGGAATCTTTAGACATGTTTTCTATTGATAAACAATATAATAGTAGTGTTTATTTATAAAAGTAGAGGAGTTATAATTATTTACAAAAAACTCAGTAACGAAGGTAAAAACTCTAATAAAAATACTATTTGGACGAAAGTATTTTACTAACAATTACAGATATGGTTTAGATAAAGTGAAGTTATAATTTATATATATAAATATATAAAAATAGTTAAAAAATTACTTTCATCGAAGGTGACAGATTTTTTACAGGGGCAAAAAATTACAGTAATAACAATTTTTTTCAAAGTTTTTTATTAAATTCTTTCAATTTTTAACCTATTTTTGACACAAATATTAATTTTGACAGATAACAGGTGTGATTTTTAGCCAGCCGGTAGACATGATTTATTATTAAACTGATACCAAACATTTTATTTAAAAATAATAATAAAAAAATTAATATGATAAGGACTTTTTAAGACACGCTATATTATAATATGTATAACCTTCACGAACCAGAGATTAGTAAAATAAAAATGAAATTTATTGTTGTTAAATTATAATGACGTACTGGGATTTACAGTAATTAAATGTGCATTTTTATTAGATTGGCAAAATATTAAGTAAATTTATTTAAATAACCATTTTTACTTTTTTTGAACGTGAGTCTCTGTATGTAATCAACTGATAAAATTCTATATTAATTTCTTAACACCTTATAAATGTCAGGGTTTAGAGTATTAAAAAAATTTCGTTGGGTACTCGCTAAGATGGGACTGTTCCGGGGTACAGATCCTGTGTGTACACAGGATGGATCGACCCTTATGAACTTGCAGATCGCCTGAAACTAAATGAAGAAAAAAAAAAAAACCCTTTTTTGGCATAAGGCTGTTTAGCCATACAGCTATTTCAAAAAATCCTTAACAATCACAAAACACATCAACGTTTGGGTGGCAAGTCAACCACCATTTTCAAGGTAAAATTAATCTAGAAAATTTACCAAAACTTAAAAAGATATATTAAAATTGAAAATATTATAATTTTAACATAAAAATTTCAGATACTTTAAGAGCTTTCTTTTTTAAAAAAGATTATGACGTATTGTCATAAATGACATATGATTTTTTTCTGACAGGTACATTTATTATTTTCAGAATAAGTGGAGTGTTAATTGATTTTAAGTTTTCCTTAAACTCATCAGTGTTAAGCAAAGACCACCAAGTATAATTTAAATTCCCTAATATTGAGGCCACACAGTAATCTTTTTTTAATAATATAAACGCACCTTCTCTTATCTTACGGCTCTGAATTTTCATTTTTTTTTTATCTAAAAAGTAAGAAATGGGACCTAATCGACTATGTACCAGATGCTATTGACCGCAAGAGGAACACTTTAGTAAAGAAAATTTTCGTTTTGAAATTTGCGGAAAAAAGTTGATTTTTTGGTAGCCTTCCACGAAAAAATCGAACTTTTAAAAACAAATCCTCTTTTTGTTTTTTTTTTTCGTAAATTTAATCAAATTTTATTGACAAATTCCAACTTTCGCAAAAATATCTATATTTTTCTTAAAACCATAACCAGTTTGCAATTTTTTTACTTAACAATTTTCTTACGCAAATTTTTCAGGTGGCTCTAATTTTAAGAAAAATGCAGATATTTTTGCAAGATTTGACCATAAGATTGGATCAGATTCACGAAAAAAAATACAAATATTTACTTTTGAAAGTCCGGTTATTTTCTGGAAGGCTACCACAAAAATATATTTTTTTCACTAATTTCAAAATATTTTTTTTTACCAAAGTGTAGTAGCATCATAGTAGCATCTAGTATATAATTGGTGTGGGTCCCATGCTTTTTAAATAAAAATTTAAATCCCAGAGGTGCCATTGATGTTGACAGATTTCTGACTTGTGGAATTTTGCGTCTTAAATATATGTCTGGAAGTTTCAACTATATAAAATTTATTACACTTACAAGGTATTTTTACCTGACACTGTTTGTAATTTAGTCAATATTAAATGGTTTTGTTTTTGTTTTTTGAAATCTAGTGGTGATTTGTATTTTAATACTGTACGGATGTAAATCATTTTCAT
The DNA here is from genome assembly GCA_019359885.1 of Listronotus oregonensis. Taxonomy (NCBI): domain Eukaryota; kingdom Metazoa; phylum Arthropoda; class Insecta; order Coleoptera; family Curculionidae; genus Listronotus; species Listronotus oregonensis. Next base: position 23,178 of record JAHBCN010003024.1, on the reverse strand, counting down.
TCATTCATTGATTTTTTTTTTTTTTGAAAATCCGGGAATGTAAAAATAAGTTTGTAATAGATCTATTTTATTTTCTCTTAATTTTGGTTATTTACAATATATTCTTTTTAAATTTTGATCGGATGAGTGAATATTCTTCTTTGAGGTAGTCAAACAAAGATATTTAGTTAAACACTTCTCAACTTAACCGAGTATTATATAATAATAATTAGATATTATAAATTTGTCCCACAAAACAAGCAGATAGTGGATTATATTAGTAATATTTATATTAATAAACAGTACATTGTTAAATTTATCAAAATGCTTTGCAGTTTTGCACCCCCTTTTGGTCAAAAAAATGTTAAAGAAATATAATTTTTCTTTAATTTCATGTATATATAAAAAATATTATTATTTTATACTTTTGAGTTAATTTTTTCAAATCGATTATTTTTAATTACTTTTTTTGTCGATCTTGTTTATTTTTGCGTCCTGAATATTATGTCTCATATAATTACTTCAAAAAGTCAAACATTAATGGATACGGTTAAGAATATTGCAGGTTAATTAACATAATAAAAAAAGACAAAAAACGTTGATAGGTTTTTTCCCCGTGGAAAAAGTCTGAGAGAACCAAATAAAATACGATGTTTGATTGGAATTTATGATTAACTATTGGGTTTTTGAAACATCAATTCCAGATACCTAGAGATTGACGAAAACAATGGATTCATGTTTTTTGTATAGTTTTCCATGGGATTTTGATCAAAAAAATGGAATGAAAAGCAAAATAAAGTATTGGCAGTTCCAACTTATTGTTTTACTAAAAGATTACTAATGAATTTATAATGTTTTTATGGGAATTTATCAGTTAATTTCTATCTGGACATTTTCGATCCAGATAGACCTATTAGGATTCTAATGAAACCTAACATTTCCTATTAGGCTTTTTCCACAGGGTTGATTGTAAAAGGGTTTTTTAATGGGATTTGCAAGTTCGTAAGGGTCAATCGATTATATGTATGCACAGAATCTATACCCTGGAACCAGGACCGAAGCGATTCCATCTGGCGAGTACCCAAGAAAGTTTTTTTGATATCAGTTGGGTTATTTATGGTTATACATACATTTTTAAGAATACGTTCTAAATTACCCTTCGAGCATACACTTACTAGAGGCAAATTTGCCGCTTGGCAGTGCGAACGCCGTGCGATAGAGAAAGAATAATTGCACTAAAACCTTTTTACTCCAACGTGCTGATTGGTTGGCTTCTTGCCGTCGACCAATTAGCACCTTGGAGCAACAGAGAAAGGTTATACTGCGATGTTTCTTTCTCTCTCCTCGCACGCTTGTTCGCATTGCCGACCGGTAGGACTGCCTCTTGTAGGAATAAGCTCGAAGAAATTACCCTAGAGAAAACTTATCTAGAATTTAAAGTTGAATTTTAAATTTTACATTTAAAAATAGGCCAACTTGTTTTCTACAAATTTTAAAAAAAATTAATGGGTTTAATAACTAAAAATTAAAATTAAAATGTTTATTTTTTCAATTTTTTGCGCTGTGTTACAAGAAATGCCCATGATTAAAAGAAAGAACTAATAATAATGATCCTTTGTATACCATACAATTTCAGACGGCATATTATTATTGTTTATTGCATTGTTGCTCCAAAAATCGACCTTTAAAACATAATGTCCCAAATAAACACATTTTTAAGTTATATAATAGCAATATAAATCGCGGAAGCGCACTTATCATTTTAAGTGGGTTCCTGTTAAAATGTGATAAAAATATTGTGATATATTTATACTACTCCTACATAGGATAACGCTGTGTTGTATCCTTGTATACTTGTATATATTTTTTATGTATAATTTAGTTAGTATTTAGAAAAGCATAGCACTAGTTTCATTAGTAAGATTGTAAGTAATTTGGTAATAAATACATTTTGTAATTTTAATGAAAAAGAATTTTAGATATTGCAAACGCCCAGGCTAAATTTCCGGAAAACTCCCCCCACCCCTCCGATTTGTTTAACTTTGTACAAATTTCTTACAGCATAAGAAACTATGTTCAGAGGTTTTTTTTGGCGGCAATATTGAAAATCGTGAAAGAAATCATTGTTGTGGCATGTGGCCAATTTAATTTCTTTTGCTCTTTATATTAAAAAATGAGTTCAAAAATGGAAAGAAAAAAATATAACAATTAAATTTGATTTAAATTGATTCAATTAATTAAACAATAAACAATTTTACAATAAAGTTCTTAAACTTCCGAAAACAACCCCTCTACGATTTATCTGTCACTTTGCACGAGACTTGTTCATAGCATAAGAAACATTGTTCAGAGTTTTTTTTTTTAAAGTTTATTAGCAATGGTGAAAATAAAAAAATATATTTTTCTTTTCTTGCTTTTTTTACCGAAAAGTGATCAGAAATGCCCAGGACTAACCAGAATATTTAATATGATATGAGAATTTTTAAATTATATCAAAGATAATACTACTAGGATAAAAAATGAACCATTCAATGCCATATTTTTGATCCCCCAATGGACTTTGGCTAACGCGAGCCGATGTCCATCGAGAGATTTTGCTATCTTGAACGAAAGTTAAACAGTGTTGCCGGGAGGCCCTTTTCTATTGGCGTGATGAAACGCAAACTAGAAAAACACAATCCGTTTAGCCGCCCGCTTTCGCTACTTGTTTCCGAATAAAGGGCAAGCGACAGACATTGGAAAAGTCGCACGGTTTGTTTCGCTGGGGGAGGGGTTACCGACTTAATTTTATTCGCATTTACGGAAGCATTGATATCTTCGAACTGATTCAAAACGCCCCATTTAAATGAACCATCTATTCGTAGTAGTATTATCTTTGATTATATTTAAATCCTTTTGTCCCAATATCCAATAATGCAATCTGAAATATTGTAACAGTACTGTTTTTTCATTGTTGCGAGACATGGATAAACCCCAATAAGGAAACAGGCAAAATACAATTTAACAAAAGTTCGGTTTACGATTACACAGGTCCACAAAAAAGTGGTGTGTGTTGGGTGTCGGATTAAGATTTTCGGGTATTTTTTTCCGCTGAACACAAAACAGAAGTCAAAATTTAAAACAGAAATATAGAAAAACCCCAAAAACCGACAAGTACATTTACCGGTAGAAACCTGTACCACGGAATGTTTGGACTACTACTAAATAAAACTATAAGAGTTTAAAAAAAAATAAACAAAAAAAAAGACCATTTCAAATTGTATATAAAAAGATAAAGATTTTTGATAATAAAATAAAAAGGAGATAAAAAATGAAAATGTAATTTTAAACAAAAAATTCAGTCCAAAAATGGGAAATTTTTTTTTTTTTATTAATGATTTTTGTTTTTTTTTTTTTTTTTAATAATAAATCTTTTATTTTATTCATTTCAATCGAAAATCACACAAATTGGAAAAATAAATTTTTTTTCCAGAGGTATTAAAATTTTGAAAAAATTCCAGAAAATCCACATCATCCACCAATCCACCCCAGCACAAAACCACTTTTTCTATAGGCCTCTGTTATTCACTATTTTATTAGGGGTTTTAAAAATATAGAAATTCAAAAATACCAACCAACAAACAGAACAAAATATCATCGCAAACAGTTTCACCTGCCGATGGGGCGCTAATATGCCTTAAAGAAAAATTGGCTCCTTAATTTAAATTCCCCATATGGTTGCATTTCCTATTTGGCGAATTTTAAATTAAAAGAACCCGAATTCATCTTGTCTACTACACTGCCGTGGGTCATCCCTATTTTTTATGAAAGGGAATACATGCTTTAAATGGTTTTTACGATCATACTTTTTTTTAAATCTAAAAGTCAAAGTCAAATATTTTATTGTTATAAGAAAAAACTGCCATAATTAGATATAGAGTAGTATGTTATTGTGAATAAGGAATCGATAATCCCATTTTATTTAGTCCAAAGGCGATAAGGGACCAAACAGATAGAGGAACAACATTCACAAATTAAAACTTATTAATCAACATTAGCAATGTTGCAAAAACAAAACAGCACACTAACAGGAAAAAACATTAGCGTCAATTCGAATGAAATAAAAAAAAAAAACAGAAAAAAAATGCACCCATAAAAACAAACTATGTCAGTTAAACACAATTAAAAGGTATCAGTGTAGTACTCCTGCAAGTTGTAGATGCTTTATCGACCAGAAAGCTTTTCTTTTACTTTTAAATAATCTTAAGGTTTGTAGTAGTTCGCAGAGGCTGAGGAGGTGATTGTAAATCTTTCTTTCATAAAATTTAGAATTTTTCATAAGGGTACTTTTCAATGGGGAGTGGTAGGTTATGATTTTGCCTAGTGTTGTAGATTGCCTCATTATGCGTACTGGAATATTTTTTGTGCACAAGAAATACAGCCTCCCACAATAAATAGACATGTAAGGATTTTATTTTTGAAAAAAAAGAGGTTTACAGTGCTCGAGATTTAACCTTACACATATAACGAATAGCTCTCTTTGTAAAATAAAAACAGAATTAAAGAGATGTTGACTGCAAATCCCCAGAAAGCAATTCCATAAGTTAAGTGCGATTCCACAATGAAAATAAGCTGTCCTTGCTGCAGCAATATCCAGCTTATTTGAAGCAGTTCAAACAGCAAAGCAACCACAGCATTTTTTTATTTAGATTGTTTACATGGCTTACAAACTTTAGGTTGCTGTCCACAACACTAAAAAAAACTTAGTATCTTTTTTTTTTTTTTTAATGTGAGTTTCGAAATATATAGATTGTCAAAATTAAATTTAAAAATATGTTTGTTTTTGATATATTAAAAGCAAGAAGTTAGAATCCACCATTTTTTAATCTTAATTAAATTTCTAGAAATTGTTTCCCTTTTTAAATTTTTCCTCATTTCTATTTTTTTCCCAAAAAATATTTTGGAAAAATAGAATACAAAAATATTTGGCAATGTTTTCATTTTAGTATAATTTTATAAACAAATAGTAATGTGTTATATAAGGGAAGTTTAAAAAAGGGGAAAAGGGGAAACCCAATACTGTAGAAAAAATTGTCCAGGCGGGGAAAAAAGGGGGAATCGGGGTATTGGCCCCGCGGAGTTTGGCAATGAATAGTAGGTCAGAGCCGGATTTTATAATTTTTTTTTTACTATCTATTAAGTTGACATCATCAAATGTAAAACCCAAACATTTACTGTTTTTTTTTTTTTTTTGCAAAAATTTGTTGGTTATTAAACGATATAGAATATTTAAAATTATTGTGTAATATTGGATTTTATATCTGATATAATATGGAAAGAATAGATGGCGCCACTTTTTTAGCCTTCTTTAAATGATCGATATTTTTGGGAGTTTTGTATTTTTACCAAAAAAATTTTAAATAAATAAAAAACACGATTTTTTAAAAATAAATTTTTAAAAATTGTATGATAGTTTTATGTACTTATCACCAATTTTGTGATAAAAGAAGGGAAAAAAAGTGTAAATGAGTTTAATCAAACCTAAGATTGTGGTTGTACATTAAAAAGTGAAAATTTTTATAATCTTTTTGGCATATTTTTTTTCACTAATAACAAACATTCATGAGACAGAATAACAGTGGTTAAAAATGTTTAGAACCTTTGGGGACCTAGGTATCCATTATAACAGTAACCATTAAATATTATTTTCTACAGTACCCGAGTTTTAAAAATTGATAATGTAAGTTTAAAAACCAAAAAAAACTAATTTCTTTAAAAAAAATACAGAAAAAGAAAAAAGGGAATTTTTAAATAAAAAATTGTACTTTCTTTCATTCAATTGGGGACCTATATATTAAAATTTGCCTTCGCCCAGTAATTAATAATTTTGATCCTGTAAAAGAATGTACTAAATTATTAAATGAAAAAAAAGTACCTAAATGTAAACCTTTTTTTTTTTTTAATAATCCACAGAAATACACAAACTTTGGGGGAAATCATCTAAAATAAAAGTTAAGTTGGGGTTTTACTTTTCTCACTGCTTTTCCCCTATGAAATTTTCATTTTCTATAATTAATAATTGAAAAAATTTTTTTTTATTCGGTTACCTAACGTTAGGGTCTCATAAGAACCCCCTAATTTAAATATAAGAAATACTTACCTAAAGTAAAAATGCCGGGTATGTTCCCTTTTGGGTTTGCAAGACAAAACCATACAACATCTAGTCATTTCGTTACGATATTATAAGTAACAAACAATAAAAAAAAAAATTATAGTCACAATCTAATAAACACTAATCACTAAAATAAGAAAGGTTTTTATCAACCCAAAAAAAAATTTTTCTGAAACCCAAAAAAAATATAATCACAAAAAAAAAAAACAATGGAAACTAATACGGCTCCCTGAAATGTTTGCCTAACTACACACTGATTTAACAGTGTGTAAGTAGGCAACACATTAAATTATTTCGGGGAAATTTTCCGTTATTGCGCAAAATCGGGGGGGCCCAACCTGACAGTTATTTTCATCCCGGGGGGGGCATTTTTTGATCAAAGGGGGCCTGGGGATTGGGCCCCAACACCTTTAAACTTCCTTGGTTATATATGCCTTAAAACATTTTTATATCCATCGTTCTTACTTTCAACTGATACCGCAATTTTCATACGTCTTGCTTTTATAAGGAAAAACTCACCAGTCTCAGAAAACTAGATCTGCAATCCCCAGTTTTAATAACATATCTACCCTTCAATTTTTTTTTGGAATGTAGAAAAAAACTAGTTCTTTGAGTTAAAGATTTTATTTTAAAAAATACTGTAAGGAAAATAGCAAAAACTTATAAATAAATTAATGTGGGTAAAAAAAGTTATAATAAGCAAAGTTAAAAAAGATAAAACGCCTAATATTCTTTCTGTTTGTCAGTCAAATTTTCTTGATATAGACATCTGCACACCAGCTTGCAGGTTCCTTCCAAGTTTCTTGAATTCACTACCATTATCACAGGGTTTTACTTAGTAGTCTAAATTTAAAATTCTAAAACCAAAATTAAATAATGTAAATATGTTTTATTCAACACAAAAAAAGTTTCACTTAAACACATAAAACTATAGTATGGAACAAAAAAGTTTACCATTTTATACCTCAGGTGAACAAAAATGGTTGTGAAGATATAAGAATAAGAAATGTTAAAATATTTTTTTTTATGTGGCAATAAAACCTATACAACCCTAAGCAAAAAAAGATGTTATGTTTTTTTGTAAACATGTGTTATTGTCATTTTTTTACTTCTTTAAGAAAAGGTCAACTAAAGTTGATACCTTTCTGAGAAAGAGAAATATAAGAACATGAATTCTGATAACTTTCTACCTCAGCACTAGCAGTTTTAACAAAACTCCTTAATGCCAAGGATATAAAAATATTACCAAACAGAAAATTACAAAGAAAAAAATTAATTAAAGTCATATTGCGGTATAAAAACGTGACTGTTTATTTTTACTGACAAATTAGAGCAGTTAAAGTGTTCGAAATAGTCTATAGTTTTATTTTAAAATACCTGTAGTGAAATCCTTTATACCTATTTTAAACACGTTTAATAAAAGCAATGCTTACATTTTCTCTATAACTAAAATCTACATCAGTGACAAAAGGTTCTGGAATGGACACCGAGTCTCCTATGATCACACCTTTTCCATCAGCAAGATTAAAAACGGTAGTAACAATCACAGTTCCAGCTTTGTCTATAGAACAAAATGTACTAAAAAGGAAAAATAAGATGGTATTTTTCTAACAAGTAATCTGTTTATCTTTAGAACCAATTGGAAAAAAATGTATGAATATTAAAAAACAATAATTTGACAAGAAATACTGCCTTCTATTAACAGGATCATATTTTTTATGCAATCTTTAACTTTGTTTACCACAATAACAAATATGAAATGCGAATCTAGCTCCAAATTAAAAGATTTGTGATCAAACTTTTTATACCATAATTACAACAAGTTTTCCCCATTGATCAATTGTGTTTATAACCACGGATGCTGACTTTCTGTACCAATGTGATACATTTTTTGATGAGCTGTCATTGTCAAACAAAAATGAATAGATATAAGGACTGCGAAGATGAACACGTGATCAGTCGGGGAGTGAAGAACCAAGTGAAGAACTTGAACATGTAAAATTTTAATCAATAATATTGCTAAAATTGCTTAAAATTTTTAAAAATATTATTAAGAGTTGATCCTTTATAGGCATAAGTATGTAAAAATTGAGGTTTTAATGTTTAGACAAACATGTTCTTATAAACATAAACCAAGCAGTACCAATCAGTCCACTTACAATGGCACAGTATCTTCATTCCGCACCGAACAGATAACTTTTCCCAATATCACTTTTTCCTCATTTAGGCCTGGCTTTAAATCATTGTAAAGAACTTCTGTAAGTTTTGCTTTTTCGCCACTTGAGGAAGTGTAGCAGCCACTCACCAAAAAGGGCAAGCTGTTTGGGGTCTAATGACTAAAAAAATACTTAACTTTACATATATACTTCAGTTAAATTTATTATTAACTGTACACTCTGTATTTTGCATCTTGGATAACAAAATATTTCTAAAATTATTTATATAAAAATGAAAAATAAAGTGTCAAAAATTATTTTTATTAATCTTTATTTACATCTACAATAAATTGGTACAAAAAATCAGAATGATAAGCAACAAAAAAAAAACCTTCAAACTTGATATTTTTATTGTTTTTTTGGCCTTTTTTACCATTTTTGATTTCTTTTATTGTAAAAAATGTATCATGCACTAAAATAAATAAATGCTAGTTTATAAGCTTATTATGTGTAATATTAAAGATAAAAAAAATTATGTTGGTGCCCAAACCGAATCATATAATTTTTTAAAATAAACGATCAAAAAAGATGTAAAATGGCAAAAATTCAATAAAAATGGCAAGTTTAAAGCTTTTTTTTGATACTTGCAAGTCTGTTTTTTTACCAATTCAGCGTAGATGTAAAAAAAGATACTTAGACTTATTATAAATATAATAAAATGGTCTAAATTGAAACTCTGAATTTTCACAAATATGATGTACGAAAAATGCCTATCTTTACCCACCTCCTTTTAATTACGGTTTTATAACCTATTCTGCCTAACAGAGCCATTAAAAACAAAGGGAATACACACACCAGGATAAAAAATTCAATTACAACAAATTTTGTACCCCCAAATCTTTACTCAGTGGCGGTTCGTGAGTTAAAAGTAAGGGTTGCAATTTAATGGTTCTTTAAAAAATAAATAAATTACCACAATTAATGAAAATAAATATATATAATAATAAAAAACATGTGTGGCACACATGTTTTTTATACAGCTCAGCATTAAATTAATGTTCTGATAAGACTCCTTTTTTTACTAGTTGTACAAATTGTTCTATTTTTAAATGAGGAATTGGCCTCCCAAGTCTTTTTATTTCTGCTTCATCAGCTAAAGATCGGCCACCAAACGGCTCTGCAATTAAACTTTGCACCGAATTCATTTTGAACACATAAAAGATTTCTAAAAAATGCAATAAAGCACCGCGCGATAACCAAAATAACAAATTATTCTTCAATAAATTGTATATCAGCCTGCCAGATAAACAAAGGTTTGCATTCGAACTGCAAACCGCATGACGCTTATGAGACCCAATGCCAAGATAGGCAACTACATATACTTACGCGTACTCGTAGTGAATCCAATTGGGTTTGCATTTTGATTGCAACCATCGCATCGGTATCGGCTTCGAGGATGAGACGCGACGCGACGCGCCATTAAATCAATAATATTTTAGCGAAAGCAATCAAGATATTTTAATAATTCGGCTGTTATTTTCAGATAATATAAATACAGATGTTCAAATGAATTTTAAAAAATGTGTAACTATGAAATGATTAATATATATTTTTTTTAAATTTTATTTTAACCTTTGGGGTTGCGCAAACCTGCAAACCTAAGGAAGAGCGCCACTGTCTTTACTCAATTAAATTAGTATATATACTGCTACTTCTTTAATGAAAAATAGTTTATTTAATGTTCTGTAGAAAGGAATCAATACAAAAGTACAAAAGGACCTTAATGTATAATACTTACTTGTAAAATTTGTTGCAATCTCTTAGGTTTTAACTTTCCCTTCATATCAACAAGTTCCTGGATTTCTTGTAGGTATCTCAGCAACTGATTTTTTTTATTTTTAGGGGGTTCCCAGGTAGGATCGTATAGTGATGCTTCATAAAATGATTCAAGTGCTAATTTAAATTCCTCTTGATATTTAAATGTCTAAAAACATAAAAAAGTGTATTTTAATTATTATAAGAATTTGTAAACAAAGAAGATTTTAGAAGGTCAGTTCTAAGTTTTTACTATAATAAAGATTAAATCACAGCACAATGGAAATACCATACTTACAATGCCCTTATTATAATGTAGATCTGATGTACTTTTTGCTATAATATCTTTCTCCTAAAACAAACATTTTAGACATTTGTTCTTTTAAAACAATGTAACTATAAATACCGCTTGCGTATAAGCACCCAAGCATTGCTTTAAAGTACTTGGATTTTGCTGTACTCCAAAAAAATAAGACAGGTGAGCATTTCCTAAAATCGCCCAAGATAAGCCATCGTGAGGATCTAGCTGAACAGCTTCCTTGGCAAAACTAAGTCCTTTTTCAATGTTCTTTAACTTTAGTTCACGTGTCTTGCAGTCTTCTTGTCTTAACAGTATTGAGAGATTTCGCAGCGAAATTTTATTTCTTTTCTAAAATATCAACAAATCATATATAGGCCTTATTCTAACTCTATACCTAAAAAATGATTATTACCTCTTTGAGAGCTCCCTCAAAGCAACTTTTTGCCTTAACCAAATCATCATTCTTACAATAACATTCTCCTAGTTCATTCCATGCTTCTACTAACTTGGGGTCTAACTTTATAGCTTTCGATAACAGAACCTCAGCATCTTTAGAATAGGTTGGATAAATGTTAAGAAGCTTTCCTCTTAGAAAATGATAATTTGCTTTATTGACTTCCAGAGCAAGTTGTTCATGTTCATTAAATATATCTAAATTTGTATTTACAAGTAATTCTACGTCTTTATTTTTGTTAATTGCGTCTTCTATCTTATGGCTCTCAAAATACCTATCTCGGTAAGAATAGGTTTGGTTTACAATATTCTAAAATTTAAAGGAAAAAATTAAAAACTACCTGTAGTTTTGACAGCGAAAAAGTTAATTAGATCAATAAAGCATATAATCGTAGATATAAGCCAAAACTATAAATAAGTAATTAGATATAACTAGAAAAAAAAACTGTTAAACATGATCTCTCAAGCACATCTGTTTTTATCCATACCGTTAAAAACTTAATTATGTCTTCATGGCTCTCAGCACAATTACAATCTTTCTGCAAGTTTGATAAATTCATTGTTGCATTAAATGCCTATAAAATAATGTTTTAATTCATTTTTTACAAAAAAAAATCTCAAAATATACCCCACAGTAGAGAAGTTAGGTTAACTAAACGTCAGTCAGATATAAATAATAAAATATTGAAAATGGCAACGATGGTTGTAGGCCTATGTTTAGGCCCGGTTGTACAATGGACATTCAACTGAAGTTCACGCTGATCATCGGTTCAACCCAGAGAAATAGAGAAGAGGAGAAAGCGCTTCAATCTGCGCGAAAAGTCTAATATAGGGCGCCGCCATGGTTGCTTTCGCTTGTCATTTGTCATCATTTGTGCTTTGTCATGTCTCATGTCATAATCTTGTTTGTAAACAAAAATTTAATTAAAATGGTTTTGGATGAATAATATTACGTTTTATGAATGAAATTAAAATTTTAAGATGAAAACAATTACCATTATTAAACAGTATACTATGCAGGTGAATAATTTGTATGAATTCAAAAATATTTATGGGTTAGAAGATTTTTTTCTTGGTAAAAAGCTCAGAATATTGAAATCCTACATAATGTGTTTTTGAATTTTTTAGTAAGGATAAAGAAAGCAGAATACGTTACATATATGCATATAATATATATTACAATTTTTTAATGAAAAGGGCAAGAAGATCCAGATGATTTTGGCAGAAACGATAAATGGAAATGTTAAAATCAAAATACCAACTTGTTTACCCAAAAAGCTTTAATAATTTTACCCAATAACTGCCGTGCTGTCTTTAGAACTCTAAAGTAAACATATCTTTTTAATGGATTCTTTAAAAGTCAAATAAAGGCCTCTGTTATTCAAAATTTGTGTACAGTATTTCACACTTTTTTATGTAAGTGCTCTTATCGAAGGTGTATTTCATAATTTGGTGTGTACAAAAAGTGTTAACTAATTCTGAATAACAACCAGACCTAAAGTTACAATAAGAGAATATAGCAAAAATGCATACAATATAAAAGGCATCCTAAAGAATTTCCCAGCGAGAACATGCAATATGGACAAATAGCATTTTATTAAATAAAATAAATAATCAGTAAATAAGTGTTTTATTTATACACTGTATTTTATGTCAAATGTTTTTTTTGCATTAAAAAGTAAATTTACTTTACGAAATGACACTCAATAATACATGTAGTTGGCCCAATTGAACACCTTTATTTTATAAAAGGGTTGTTTAACAATATCTATAATCATATATCATCTTAAGCAGGTGATCATAAATGTGAGTTTTTTTCTTACTATAAAAAATTATAAAAGGAAGGTCCTATATATTTAAAAAAAATACCTGCTATATATTAATTTTATTTGCACTGTGATGATACTAACCTCTTAACTTATGCCACTCGTTTTGTTTACCTATACCATTTTAAACAATGCTCAGGTCACTGCCATTCAGATATCTTTTTCTTATGATACTCTTTTTTTCAATACTCTTTTTGACAATTAATATTGTAAAATTGCAAACATAAATTTCTGTTTCCTGTTAAACTAATCTTATCGTATTTTATAATTTAAGATAATTTTTATCGATGTTTAAATATTGTAGATCACACACACATTCTAATTGAACAAATTATTTCATAATTAGTTTATATTTAGGCTGCTGCAGAGACAAGTGGAATGATTAATATGTGGCAATTGCCAATACTAAGATACCATAAAATAGACACAATCATGGGCAAGTTCACACTCTCCCTCTGAGGAATAGAAAAGTGACATTCTTACACTTAATCCGGTAGGTTAGTTTGCTTAAACTATTGGGTTAACAATAAAACAAGATATTTTTATTAATAGGTTTTATTGGCCATTAAATGGAATCAACTTGGTTAACTTATTTCTTATTCTTTCCCCTTGAATAGTTTTGGTATGGTGTTTCGCCATGGAATTGGTGATAATTGGTGGGTACTTGGGTGGAAATGCCATCCAAAAAAAAAAGCAAAGGTATAACATTTTTTCCTAAAATTTTTTCTTGTCCTATATGTTCATTATCCAGGAACAGTTTTAAATGTATCTGCTAGCTGACCAGTTGTTCATTGGCAGTACACTCAACCATTTTTAACCAAAACTTCTCTTTTGGAAATCTAAAATTAAAATATTACATGTAAATTTTGTTGCGCCTGCAAGTATGCAAAAATCAAGAGACCTAAACTATTATAATGTATGTTATCTTATAAAATTACAATAAAACTATTTTAGCTTTAATTTTTCTAGGTTTTTATTTACCCAATAAAATATTTTCACTATATAAAATGGGGTACTTACAAACGAAAATATCTTCTGCTGTACTATATCTTCTGGAACACCCTTTCACGCAACAAGACATAGTTCATTAAACTAAATTAAGGCATTATAAATGGAACACTTAACTAAAATAAAACGAAAGATACTAAAGCCAAATCTAATCCAAAAAGTAAACAAAACATTTACGAAAAAGTCTTGTTTATACGACAACCCTTTTTATTCCATGAGAACAACAAAGAAAACAAAACAAATGTCAATTTTGATTTGACAAGTAGAAGCAACCATGGCGGCTCACATGCCGTCCTCGTAAAATTGGATGCGCAGTGGTCGAAGCGCTTTCTCCCCCCTTCTATTTCTCTGGTTCAACCACAGCCTTCTAGTTTAAGATAGCTGTGGTTCAACGGAAAAAAATCGTTGTACAAAGCCAGTTCAGACGTGGTTCAGACGGTGAACTGTGGTTGATCTTGAACGTCCGAATTTGGTCGTTCAAGATGAGTTCAACTACTTTTAGAAATTTTTAACCTCACTCTTCTGACAGATTACCTTGTGTTTTAAATATTTTGTTATATTTTTAAAGTTGATACCTATTCGGTTTTTATAATTAATTGTTTGAGATTTTGGAGGTATTGACAAGTCAACGGCAAGTTGAAAAATATCTATGGTTTAAGAATCAGTTGCTGAATTGGGGCTAAAATTGATAAAATGCTAAGAACTGAATCTGAAATTACCATTGTGAGGCGAGGATTTTTTAGCATTGTAGCCATGGATGGCACGCATAATAAAATTCAATCTCCTGGAGGGGCAGATGCAGAAAATTACAGGAAACAAAAAAGAATTTATTTCTTTATACAATATGTAGCTATTTAGCATCTGTGATTTATTTTATCAGTAGTGATTGAAAAAATGTAAATTAAAAAAAAAACAAATACAATACAAATACATGCTCTTTATTATTATTAAGTTGTTTTTTTTTAATAAAATCAAAATCTTTGATTAGGTTAAGATATGGCAATTATTTTCTTCTTTTCAATCTTTTCTTTGTGGGCTTTGCAACTGATAGTTCAGGTAAACCAGCAGTGGTACAACACTCAAAATTCTGAACTGGGTTCAACAGTGAACTGCAGTTCAAGAAAACTTCTGTTGAACCATTGTTTGTACAACCGGGCCTTTTTTTTTACAAGGGCGTATTTGTTGTTTTTTTTTTTGACAAGTTGGCTACATTGTCAAGATTTAATTTTTCTACAACATGGCAACGTTGCAGATATATCTATGATTTGGCAACTTTGGAGAAAATGTACTAACCTAACCTCAATTTTATTACAAACAAGAAAAATTTGACAGAAAAAGCTTTGTCATCTTGCATTTAAAACTTAGTCCTTTAAAAATACCGGAAAAATGAGTTCTATAGGCACAGGGGTAAGTTACCTTAATAGTTTTAAAATCGGTAATTAATTTACGGTTTAATTTTCAGTACGATTTATCGGCTTCACAATTTTCACCTGATGGAAGAGTTTTCCAAGTTGAATATGCAATGAAGGCGGTTGAAAACAGTGGTACGGTTATAGGGCTAAAAGGTAACGATGGTATCGTCTTAGCGGCCGAAAAACTTATACTATCCAAGTTACATGAGCCTGGAACAAATCAAAGAATTTTTAATATTGATAAGCATATTGGAATGGTAAGCTTTATGGCCCCCTAATGAAGTCAAGTTGCTTTTTATATAATATTACTGATGTCTTGAATCATTTGAATACATGTTTTAGGCATTTTCCGGTCTTATCGCTGATGCTCGTCAGATTGTTCAGATAGCAAGAAGAGAAGCTGCCGATTATAGACAGCAGTATGGAGTCAGTATTCCACTTAAATATTTAAATGATCGTGTCAGTATGTACATGCATGCTTATACTTTATACAGTGCTATTCGTCCATATGGCTGCAGTGTTATTTTGGCCAGTTACGAAGATGGAGAACCTGTTATGTATACCATAGATCCTTCTGGAGTCAGCTATGTAAGTAAAATACAAATTTATTTTTCAACAATTAAAATGATATTTATAAACCTTTTAGGGAAATCACGGGTGTGCAACAGGAAAAGCAAAACAATCTGCCAAAACTGAGATTGAGAAGCTTAAACTGGGCCAATTATCCTGTAAGGAACTAACTAAAGAAGCTGCAAAAATGTAAGTCCTGAAAATGGCACTAAAATTAAATGTTGTACAGTTTTTCCAACCCAATTGTATGATTAGTTTCAAAAACTTTAAGAAATTGACAAAAGTTAAATCCTATTGTAAAACACAGAATTTCAAACAAATAGCATTGAAAAAAAAAAGGTTTTTATAAATCTAGTACTAATTAATAAACTTTTGTCTGTTTTAGAATATACCTAGTTCATGATGAGTTGAAAGACAAAAATTTTGAGTTAGAGCTCTCTTGGGTATGCAAAGATAGTAATGGATACCATGAAAGGGTTCCAGATAACATTTATCAAGAAGCAGAAAGAGCTGCCAAACAGGCAATGGAAGCTGATTCAGAATCAGACACTGATGATATGTAATTTAGTAGAATATATTGATTAAATTTTGTCTTACCTTTTTTTTTTAAATAAATATCACTTAAAAGGTTCACTAGTTTTTTATGACTTAGAACTAAAACACCAAAAAACAATTGATTTTAAAAAAATTATCCCATACAGTACAAAAAAGCCCGTAATGCACAGTATTTTGAAATAATAAACTCAGTTGTATTAAAACTTTTTATTTTCTTTGCCCTATTCTATAAATGTTTACAAACTTTTCGTTATCAACATAGGTTATTAAAAATTTTATCCCAGATACAAATATTTTTTAAAGAGAATAAGTAATTTTACTTAAAAAAGGTTTATAAAGGGGTTTAAAAAAACATAGGTAAAATTTACGTTAGACCTATAAGCTAGAGTAAGATTAAAAATTTTGGTCAAAATATCGAGATATTAATGGATGAGATCAAATCACAGCCATAGTTCTATTAAGTCACAGCCCACTTATTGAAACATAAACTTAGTCAGAATTAAATAATATTAATAATTTATTAAAAGCTACTGTTTTTTTTACTGAGATAAACTTTTAGAAAAAGTTTATTATAATAGTTAAACTTTTTTGGTTTTTATGTGCAGAATGAGATGACATTTGGTTAGAACCAACATTATAACTTTCATAAATATTTGATGAACTAAAAACTACTAAAACAAGGTACTGGGAATCTGGCAGACCATAATAGGGTACTATACACTAGTAATTTAAAAATAAAATCCTAAAAACTTATTGAACAGAGGTAGCATAATGTTTAGTGTTGATTCAAAATATGTACTTTTAAAAATATCCCGAAAATAATACAATTTAAAATTATCTCTAAAAATTATTAACTGCGTATAATTCTAAAGCAGTTGCATTTTTTTAAATAAACTATAAAATTAATCCTAAAAACAAAAGTTACAATAAGACTTTTTTAAATTTTACAAAGAACGTGGCTAAATTGTAAACCCTGAAGTAGAACAGAAAGATCTACTGCTAAACAGAGCCGTGTGTTATCATCCATCTGAAATGGCACCTAAACTGGTATGTAGGGAACAAGTAAGAAAAAGAGTAGCAATTAAATGATATTTCTTTCATAATATAATTTTACCAATTTGCAAGGTTCCCTTAAAGTAATAGTTAAGAAGGACTTTAAACGCAAAATAAAAATACTTTGAAAAACATTAACACTTATAAATTCATTTGGTTGTTGCTAAGTTAAATTAAGAAAAATACCAACATACTGCATTATGTGCGGCATTCATTACTAAATTTTAAAGTTTGGGAATGTAAAAAGTCTTGCATGCTATTAAAAAATATTTATTAATTGTTACAGTAAAATAGTAAACTGCAGTATGACTATGATCGTAGTCTATATTGAGATAATTATGGTTGATTAAATTAAGAAAGTTTTGATAAATTAAATGACAAGTCAAGATACAGTTTAAAAGTTGTTAATGCTTAAAAAAAAACAGAAAACATTGTTTTTTTTTTCAGTTGTTGTTTTAAATGGTATTTATTTTTAACGCGCGCTTTTTATGGAATACAGGTATAATCAGTTGATTAAAAGGTAGGATAAAACTATTTGTTTTAAGAAATCCAATACTTTTAAAACATAAAGCCAAGGTCTACCTAAAAAATAAGCTAATTGTGGTAAAGGCTCAGAATATACAACACTAGTTCTTTAAAACAGCATTTTGTGTAGGAAAAAAAATAATTTTCTCACTACAGATAGCAACTCTTGTAATGCTTGAAATGCAATAATGCTTTTCGAAACGTCGCACAAGAAATGAGCTTATTTTCAAGTCTCGCCCAATCCTACCATTGCCTAATTTATTAATGTGGAAGACAAAATTATTACTACATTACTTTTTTAGAAGAAAAGATGGATAGCACTCATATCAACTTATTAAAAACCTTAAACATACTTAAAAATTAATACCCTCAAAGATATGCACTACTGCTTGATTAATATGAAAAACTTACATAAAGTTAGAATTTAACGAATGTATGAAACACCCTAACTACTCTCTAATTGAGGTTGTAAAAAAAAATTCAGTACCACAAATTCTAGAACCACCTATCTAAATTACCAAAAATACCTCTGGGAAGCTAAGCAGACGCATAAGGTTTTGACTAAAGATATATTCCATAGATCGAATTCGGAAAATTGCTTTTAATGGTGAAAACGTAACATTAAAAGTTTTTTTAATAGCCAAAAATAATTTTTAAAACTCCTTAATCCGAGATAATATAAAAACTAATATTACCTTCTTATGAAAATCTTGTGGCGTTAGGTTTATCTTGTTAAAAATAATTTCATAACTTTATTAAATATAATATTGGTTGTTCCTCCAGAATTAACTTACTGAATCTACATAAAAAGAAAAGTTTTGACCTAACCATAACTAAAGATACAACATAATGCCGGTAATTGTAGATATTTTGAGAATTGTATCATGTCTTGCTAACTTTTTATTTAGTTTATCCATATATTACAAGCTACTGAGCAGGTTTTCGTAAATGTAATTATAACAACAGCTCAACAATTTTTTCCAACCAACATTACATAGTTACATTTTACGAATACTTATTAAATACCAGTTTTTAGTGACAAATTTTGTAGAAGGTTTAACAGATTGATAATAATTCTAGACATATGTATAAGTTACCTTAAAACGACTTACTGCCATCAACGCACTCGTAAAGGTAATGTGATAGCAAATATTAAGAGTTCTACTCACTTTTTATGATATGGACTAAATTAGAAAAAAACAAAACCGCAATGTTATTGCAGAGGATAACTTAGAGGTATGTTTGTAAAGCTAATTGTTTTTCACATAAATATATTTGATTTGTATTAAACGTTTATATGAAAGGAAATTACGCCAACATCAGGTCTGATTGTTACTCAGATGTATTTTACACTTTTTCTACCTACATAGTCCTAAAATACACCTTCCATAAGAGCGCTTACGTAAAAAAAAGTGTAAAATAGTGTACACTATTTCTGGATCACAAACAGACCCATAAATGGGGTTGAAAGGACTGATCTTTCTTTCAATACCCCATTGTACAAATTAAAAATGAAAATATGCGAAAATCAGAAAAAGCGGATGTAAACTCTTTAAAAAAATAAGAATAAAGTAACATACGCTTTTTAATCGTGAATTAAAATCATTTTTTTTAGGTGTTTCCATACTAAAGATCTTAATTACCATTTAAAAAACAAATTTCATGCCAAAGGAAATTTTGATAAAATCTTTAAAATCCAAATATTTAAAAAATATTCATATTTGGCCTTAAAATTATTTAATACATTATTTGTATTGTGTAAAAAATTGCCATATTTTGTATTGTAAGTTTAAGTATACCAGAAGACACTCTGGGAATGATTCCTCTCCAGTAAAAGCCAGGAATAAGATTATTGTTTTCCACATTTATATATTATTAGATGTGTGGTTTGGATTAGTTGGTTGTTAACTCTTTTCTTCTTCTTTAGTCTTTTTTTTGATTTTGTCATTTTTAAACACTTAGATTCTTGTAGGATGCTTTTTAAATAGGCTAAAGGACCTGGTCAATGGCTTTGTTGGAATAAATGTTTGGAATACTGTTCACATGTCTGCATATGATCTACAACTCCCAGCATTCTTGATTTTATTGAGAGCAGATTGCCTTATAAACAACCCCACTCTTACAAAAAATATTTCTTCTCTTGCCCACCGACGACTATCGAATTAGCCAGTATAATTCCTCAGTAGCAGCTCTAAAAAAGCAACACCAAAAAACCTCTTTACAACCCTTTACAGTCCATCTGAATAGGGTCCAAACATCTAACTTAATATCTTCATCCCTAAAGTGTCTACATTGTGAAACCTGCTTCCTGCAGATCTTTCCTTCCCCTCCATATCTTGGTTAGTAATTAGGCATTAAATCTTCATGAACGGTCCCAAGATAAAAAAAATAATAATAATAAAGATGAATTATACATTTTTTTTTTTTTTGGTTGACACTTTTTTTAATAGTGATACAATAAGCGCAAAAACAAAGTTTTCAGGAAAAATGTCGATAACTAGTAGGTAAATTTAATGAACAGACTTTTTAAGTAACTCTATCAAAAATTTTTTTTTAAAAAGAAATAGGTATAAAAAAACCCTTTTTTAAGATTTTGGAACAATATTATGTTCTTACTAGAAAGAGAAATAAAAATTGCATAGTCCCTTTTTTCTTTTAGGTTAATTAGGGAGCAAAATATTGTTTTCAAAGTAAATTGTTACCTAAATACAAATTATGCACCATTAAAACTAATGTCAAGCACAACAAATAACATAGGCTATTCAGCACCCTATTTTATAAAAAAAATTTCTTAGGCTTTATTCACTATCTAATCTAATATATTCCCCCCTTTTTTATGCAGTAGTCATGTAAAAAAAAACAATATCCCTTAAATGGAAATACTTTAACCTTAATATTATCAGGAATGAATCTTATAGGATAAAGGTGTAAAAAAAAAAGGGTAATGGTTATTCATTGAACACAAAACACATTAGAACTGTATTTTCCAAATAAAACTTTTAATCCAACTAAAACATTCTTCTTTCAGTTTTCTTCTTGCTTCTAAATTATCCTTTTCTTAATGGATCCATTTTCTTTCTTCAAAAAAAGAAACTTGTAACGACATCACGATTATTTTTAAATTTAAATTTTCAATATGAAGACACATACTAACACCCTAACTTTTTCGTTTTTAGTACACCTTATATGTATTTTTTAAAATAAAAATGTTTATTTTAAGACTAAATTCCGAAAAGCTAACTAAGCCAGCGAACAATTTCAAAAACCGATATTTGTAATATTGGTATTGCATAATTTTTGATATACCATTACATTTTAAACATATTAATCTTTTTAAAAGGGTTTTAAAATGATTTTTACAGTGTCTGTCAAAGATCGGGGGAATTTAATTTCTTTATTAGTTTGACTAAGGATTTTTTGGTTGATTTGAAAAAAAATACCACACAGAAGAATTACGTGAACCCATATCTGTGATTTTCAAAATTTAGAAAAATGTAGTGGTCGAGTTATTTTTTTGATAATTTTATATCTATTTACCGATTCATATTGGACAATTTTTATTGTTTGAATTTATCTTTAATTTGGTTCACTAACCTGTTAGTTTTTAATAAAATTCCCTCATTCTAGGATTTAAATGTACTGTTTGTTTATATTTTCCAAAAAATTAAATTAGATAGTTTAATTTTTTTTAAGATTTAAAATTTCTATTTTTACTATTTAAAAGAAAACTTATTTTATTAATTTTAAGATAATGAATGTTTTTAATGTTAAGTAAAAAAAAACTTTAAAATTATTGCTAGTTTTTTTGTTAAATAACAATAGAAAAATAAAGTTATTATGTCAATTTAACCCAAACTAAATTAACCTTATGGTCAAACACAATAACTTTTTGACCCTGTTTTAACCCTTTTTCATAATCACTGATTAAAAATTAGATTTAAAGGTTTATTTATTTTATTTTAATGCTTATAGTTTGGAAACTTTTTATAATAAAAAAACAATAATAAATAAAATTTTTCGATAAGGAAAAATTAAACATAGATAAACTCTGCATCCACCGTGTCTAGTCTTAATATGCTAATTTCTTAAAAAATTTAAATAGAAATAGGTTAAAGGTGTATTTGCACTGTCAAATTATTTAAAATCACTACTGCTGGTGAATTTCATTCACCAGTGCGGTCAAAAATTTTGTTAGTAAAGCCAAATAACTTTTTTTACAAATTTTATTTTCTTGGATATCTTTCTAAAAAACTTTTTATAAAATTTTAAAAGTTTATATTCCATTTTTTTATTTAGAAAAAATATCTCTGTAAAGGTAATGTGCCACTGTACCTCGACACTTTTTTTTTTGTTAGTTTTTATTACCGGCACAATTGATCCAAAGACAAATTTTTAATTTTTCTATTAAGTAATGTTCAAAACATTCAACCTGGATACTGGCATTGTCAAAATAACGACACTTTGAAAAATATATTTTCCGACTTAAAATGACTATAATCCCAACTATGCTAAAATCAAGTGTGCAAAACTAGTTGAAAAGGAAACTGAATGTACTTGGGGAAATATGGAAAAAACTAATTCAAATTAGTTAAAAAGTGGTATTTTGTGTGAAAACCAGAGGCAATTAAAAAATTTAAACCCCTACTTTTAAAAACTTAATTTGTAAAAGGAATATTATTTTTGAGAAAAGTAACATTATTATGTTTAAAATGGAATAAAAATTCCTTCTCTGTTTTCACACAAATAAATCCCTTTTGTCTCAAAGATGTTTTGCTAGTGTCATTTTAATTGTTTTTTAATGTCGCGATCGATGAGACTCCTCTCGCCTTTTCTATCCCTATCTCTGTTTTCTCGCTATCGCGGCTTCGTCCCGATTCTTTTCCCTTTTCTATCTCTGTACGAGCGCTCCTCATAGTAACGAGATTTCGAAGGGGGGATCGCCAGTCGCATCAGGTGCTTCTACAGGTGATTTGTTTTTGGTCGCATACTCTGGATGGCCTAAAGTACAATTTTTTTTATGGTTAATTGAATGCCATAATTCAAATTAAAATTTGATTGTGTGCAACGATTGTCAGAACTCAGCCTCAAAGATTAAAGGGGGAAAATAATAGCTTTAGTATAATTTATTATAAACACAAAAAAATATTTAATAAAAAATTAAGTATCTAAGGGTCTCTTAACACAATTATACTAATAAAATAAAAATACCTTAAAAAAAATAATAATAAAAAATTTTGTACTGGCAAATAATAAAAAAGTGATCGAAATGAATGTAAAATATTTTTGTTTGTTAGGCAATTTTGAAAATTTTTTAATTTTTTTTTTTGATATTAATGAACCTTTTCATGGACAATGTACCCTTAATTTTTAAAAA